>CAUZXS010005510.1:0-195880 GCA_963585895.1 Sepioteuthis lessoniana | reverse complement strand
GGAGGAGTTATTTGATAATCTCTGCTCTATTCCCTTCGGTACATGTTTTAACACCTCTATTGGGTGATTAGATCCCCTGTTTACATAACGCAGATCCTGGTTCCTTTTTCTAAATGGAGATACTGTTCCACTATATAAGTTTAAAGTAACATCAAGATAATCAGTTATTTTTAGGTCTGTTGTTACATCCAATCTAAATCCAAATTCCTCAAACAGCTTATACAATTTTTTTCTAATCCCATCACACTTCTTCGGTGTACTTTTATCCACTATAATCAGTCCGTCATCATGGTAAAGTCCATGGTTGCTAGGGTCCATGATCTTATTCATACTATACAATAATACACACCCGACGAGCTCACAAATTTCTGCGCCATCATATGCTCCGATTGAAATGTCAAAATTTCCAGCCTCCCCTTTTTTTATCCATACACTTCTTAGTATAACAATGTTTTACGACAATGCTTAATTATTTCCACCTTATCTAAAGGTATAACCATATATTCTTTAGCCAAATCTAACGCTCTATCCAATGTCCTTTCTGTTATCGAAGGATAAAAATCCTTTATATCATATTTAATGAAGGAGCACCTATCATCCTTCTCATACTCCTCAAACCACTTAATACAGTCATTAGTGCTCCTCCACTGGTTGATGTTTAATGCCAGCTTAAGTGATTCGCATATTTCTTGTACGATTATCTTACTAATCCTACCTATTTGTGTCTTTGCCGGGTTAATGAGCCTACATTCCAGATTAGACTTGAAATTACTTTTGTGGTCTTTTATAGTAATAAAACATTTCTTGGCATTGTATTTTTCTATTCGATCAACAATACCTAGCTTATGCACCAACATTTTTGCTTCGTTATTGTTATGATGTATATAGCTCCGTCAAACACGGGTACGAAACGGCCCCATGAAAGTGAGGCCGGCTCTGTAGGTTTAGCTCCCTTGAATGTAAATAAAGTCACTTCCTTATTAGATAGCTTGCGTGTTCACGTGTTATTTATTAACGCTCGCCATCAGCACCAGAACATGGTATCAGAGTGGGATTTTTTTTCTACATTCGGCAAAGTCATCTCTCCACACCTCGGATAAACACACATTACTTCGGAAAATAACTAAAATAGTGTATATGCACCGGCAAACTAATCCAACTACTCTTCGGACACCACATGAACACATAAAACACGGAAGTCGGACCGGATCATTACACGGCACAAATCGGATACAATACCTCGGAGATAAGACTAATATTTCGGAATAATGGCTTACCCCATCCCACCACCGGAAAAAATGGACATGGACGGCGATTGAGAGAGAACTGGTCCCTATTTAAACTCTCATGGACGAATTACGCCGACGCTACGCGCATTGATACCCAACTGGTTGGCAAGGAATGCCTAAAAATTATAAAAAATCTGCCCATGACAGAGGAGGAACGTGTGGACATCAACTCCACCATAAAAAAATTATCGGACTATTTTGAACCTAAATTAAATATGACATACGAACGCTACGTATTTAATTCATGTGACCAGGAAATAGGCGAACATTTCGATGCATATTTGAACAAGCTGAGAAAACTAATAAAAACGTGCAGATACAGCACACTGGAAGATGAATTACTCCGCGACCGGATAGTGATGGGAACAAATAAAAAAGAAATTCGGACCAGACTCCTCAGTGAACCAGACCTAACACTAGACCGGACAATAGATATATGTCGGAGCACTGAACAAAGGGACAGACAAGTTGACGTGATAGGCAGCAGAAACACAACAGAAACAGTGCATTATACCCAAAAAGCAGAAAAAAAGAAAACAGAGACGGGAGCATATCAAGGACTGTAAATTCTGCGGACTAAGCCATGACAAAGGCAAATGTCAGGCCTATGGATTAACCTGCGCAATCTGCCTAAAGCGTAACCATGTTGCAAGGATGTGCCAGTCCCAAGCGCATCCACCACGGTCAAATAAACTGCCAGCACATGCAAAGGTCCGTTACGTCAACGACAAACCTGCCAGCAGTGATGAAAGCATATATGCCTTGGACCCTTTGTCAGACCGCAAACACTACTACGCAAACATCCACGTATCCCCCTTAGGAGGCCAGAAAGCTCTAACCCTCAAGTTCCAAATTGACACTGGGGCAAGCTGCAGCACTCTTGCTCTTGTGGACTACAAACGCCTCACCACAGCACCCTTACAGCCCTCCCATATAAAGCTGAAGCTGTACGACAATTCCATTCTCCAATCCCTGGGAGCTGTAACACTGTGGTGCGAAGCAAACAACAGCAAGAAAAAAGTCCTTTTTCAAGTAGTGGACAATAATTCGCCATCCTTATTATCTGGACGGGCCAGCTCTGCACTCCAGCTTATAGCCTTCAATGTTGAATGCGTCAGACACCTGGATGAAGTTAAATCACTCACCAAGGAGGGTGTTCTCGACAACTGTAAAGATGTATTTTCCGGGCTGGGAAGACTACCAGGAGAATGCAAAATACAGATTGATAAAAACATCAAACCAGTTCAGAACAACCCCCGCAGAGTTCCACTACCACTCAAAATGGAGCTGAAACAAAAGCTGGAGGAATTGGTTGAACAAGGAGTGATAGCATGGGTCACAGAACCGACACCCTGGATCAGCAACATAGTTGTCTTTCGGAAACCCCACAAATTGAGGATCTGCATTGACCCATACCATTTGAATAAGGCAATCCAGCGTAACCACTATCCAACTCCAACAGTCGAGGAAATAGCGACAAAGATGAGCAAGGCCAGGCTCTTCTCGGTCGTAGACACTAAGGATGGGTTTCTTCAGGTTGCACTGGATGAGTCGTCTTCATACTTGACAACGTATTGGACTCCATTTGGCAGGATACGGTGGCTTAGAATGCAACTTGGAATTAGCTCAGCCCCAGAGGAATGGCAACGACGACTCGACCACTGTTTCGAGGGACTGGACAACACTCAAGTTATCGCAGATGACACCATAATATATGGTTCTGGTAAGAATGATGCGGAGGCCGACAAAAGTCACGACACAGCATTCAGAGCACTTATCGAAAGATGCCGGGAAAAGGGTTTAAAACGCAACCCCAAAAAGTTAAACTTCAAACAAACTTCTATCAGTTACATGGGACACATCTTCAGTGCACAGGGCTTAGCAGCAGACCCGGAGAAAGTTAAGGCAGTTTCACAGATGCAATACCCCACAGACGTCCAAGGTGTTCAGAGAGTCCTAGGAATCGCAAACTACCTTGCTAAGTTTACACCCAAACTAAGCACTGTATGTGAACCGCTGCGACGCCTACTGGACAAGGACTCTGTATTTGACTGGTTGCCACAACACGAAACGGCTTTCAGTAGGATGAAAGAACTCATCACCCAAGCTCCAGTCCTCCAATATTATGATGTTAACAAGGAAGTCTCACTGGAATGCGATAGTTCGGAGGTTGGTCTTGGAGCTGTAATAAAACAGGGTGGACACCCCATCGCGTATGCGTCCAGAGCATTTACTAAAACGGTGCGAAACTATGTTCAAATTGAGAAGGAAGACCTCGCCATAGGACAACCTATCAGGGTGAAGTGTCATCCACAAAACCCTAACAGCGACTGGACGCCTGGTATAGTCACTAGCAAAACAGCACCATGCAGCTACATGGTCCAGGTAGATGGACAACAGTACAGGCGAAACAGGATCCACCTGCACCAACAGGCCACATTTCCTGACCGGGAACCCACTGAGCCCCTGAATATTCGCCCCCGGCAACTAGATACATTACCCGACCAAACACCAGCTGACCCCCAATACACTCCCATACAAACATGCACATCAGAGACACATGAAATCCAAACCCGTAGATCTAGTCGTCCTGTCCAAGTGCCAGCACGATTAAAGGACCACGACCAATCGAAAGGTAGAGGCACAAAGCAAAAATTGAGGAGAAAGGGGAAGAAGGGAGAGAGAAAGAGAAAGAAAAAGAAAAGAAAAAAAGCACATAGAGACCTTACTTTGATTACTCGGAATTTTACTCGCTTCATTCAAAAATGAACTCACACACAATTACAAAGTATGAACTTTTACAGCATCACACATCACCTTGAACTCAGTGTAAACATCACTTGATAAGAGGGATGTTATGATGTATATAGCTCCGTAAAACACGGGTACGAAACGGCCCCATGAAAGTGAGGCCGGCTCTGTAGGTTTAGCTCCCTTGAATGTAAATAAAGTCACTTCCTTATTAGATAGCTTGCGTGTTCACGTGTTATTTATTATCGCTCGCCATCGGCACCAGAACAGTTATTTAACTCTTTTTCGAGATTAGGTGGTGCTTTCTTATAGTTCTTGACCACCTCCTTAAATATCATTTGTTTATATTTTTCCTTCTCTATTTCATATAAATTGCCCGACTTATCTGACTTTACAAATATTTTATCGGACTCCTTGAATCTCCTCATACATTTTTTGCTGAATATTATTGCGCATTTTCCTAAATTTTATCTCCTTAATCATTCCTATCATTTCAGCTTCAAATTTATCCATCTCTTTGATGTGGGGGGGGGTTCGTAGTTTTAAACCTACATTTCTCCCTTCCCTCCTTTTCTGTATAGTTAATTATATTGAGAAAAAAATATGCTTTCCACCTCATACTTTTTATAAAGGATTCTATCCTCCTCAACAGAACTAACTTATACTGATGCCTATTAGGTATTGGTATGTTCTTGTATGAATAACTTACGTTCGCTCTCTCCATAGTAACAAGAGCAATGAAAGTGCTCAATGGACAAACACCAGAGCTTAGATTAGTATATATATATATATATATATATTATCCTGGCGCTACCGAGCAGCTTTTTTTTTTTTTTTTTATCTGGTGGTAAAAGCTGCTCAGTAGCGCCAGTACCGCCTTGAGCTGCCGAAACTGTGTTATCACCCTGGTTGGCGGCTGATGAGGCTAGGGTATCGCACGTGCCTTCACACGTACGATGAAAAAATATATATATATATATATATATAAGATTAATAATCGTGTCTCTCCTTGTGGACAAGTTTTTTCTTTGGGTATTCGTTATATAGGCTCAACATACCTCGAAGTGCTGGTTCATTCAAAAGGGAAGCTTTTTTTTTTTTTTTCCTTCTCTCTCAGGATTCTCTGCGCTGCATTATTTTGGAATTTAGGTTTCCTTCATATCCCTAATTCCGTATCTTCACTCTCCGATGAAGAAACAACAATTCATTATGTCTTCACCCTTTGACGACTAAATGGCAACTCATTATGAGTCTTCACCCTGTGATGAATAAACGGCAACTGACTTAGTTCCCGTAGTTTGAAAATTCACCACATGTTGGCTTTTTCATTTTTTTTTAAATTTAAAACATTATTTCATCAAAATCGGAATGATTCTTTAAGTACAGAAAATGATTAGAGCTAAGCAAAGGGTTTATGTAATGATAAAAACAACAAAAAATGTAAACTTATCTATGCTGAGTCAAGATGCATCTGAAACTTGGGTACAATTGTTATCATTTCATCCCTACTTATGTCAAAATGAATTTGCTGTGCAACTACAGAAAAATGTTAAGATACTGGTTTCACAATTCCCCATTGATATCACAAATTTTGTGCTCAGTCACGACACACAGTAAAGAAAGTGAGCTGTCACTAATTGCAAGGTTATTTTTAAAATTATGCATATGTACATACATTATTTTAATAATTTTTAAAGATTATTAAAATAATATTTTCAGTTGTAATCAAAAACTATGAAGACTAACACAATTTTTTTTTTTTAATTTTAGGGTTTAAAGAAGTGTACTGTGACGATGAAATACAACACTCATATACGTGAGGAGACAATAGTCGGCAGGGCAGAAAAGATAAAGGCGATAGGAACGCTGTCTCTCTTTAACTCTGTTAACATTAGGAGAAATGGTCATGCGAGAACCTCAATCACTACTGAATATGTATGCGTCAGTGGAGAGACTGAGACAGCGACTGTGATTGGGGTGAGGATATAAACTGCCAAAAAGCTAACGTGATCATTTGTGGAAACAACAGAAAATAGTTAGTTGTGGTTTATTCTCGAAAGGGAGAAGACATTATAATTTGGATATGGAAGACATTCATATCTAAGGTCCTGGAACGGGAATCCTGCAAAGCAGAGAGGAATGAAAGAAAAAGACTTCTTGAATAAATTCCCACTCAGAGGTCTGGAGACCTTGTTAGATGAAACACCCAAAGTTGGAGATCTGTCCATGATAGAAAGAAATAAAATAAACCTTGGTAAATTTTGGTCTTATATGAAATAAGACACGTGTCTTTCTATTAACACAGCTATGAGAGCCCATAATGAAAGAAATTAGAGAAACGCAAGCTAATGCTTCAAAATCCCAAGTAAGTGAAACTATAATTGAAATACATTCAAGTTTCTCTTGTTATATTCATGCTGATGTGAATAGAAGAAGGCAGATTAACTCAAAAAGGTTTTTCAATCAGAGAATATCTCTGATTGAAAAACCTTTGTGAGGTAATCTGGTGTGACTGAATCAGAAAGTCAAGAATTAGAACTTTCATTGTCATCTGTTTCAATAGTAATTTCCTCCTCCTTTATATTGTTGCATTGAGCTGTATAATTGATAACTTGTTGATCTTTGATAAGAAAAAGGGAGGAAAAGAAGTAGGAATACTCTCTAAATGACAAAACCTGGGAATCCTTATTCTGTTGCCAGACCTGAAGTCTGAGAAGTTGGACTGTATCTATTGTGTTGATAAACTGGATTTTTCCCCCCATCCTGTAAATAACAATTTCCTCATTTCTACCTTTTGCCTGAATTGATTTGTTCAATAAAAGAATATTTCTATTTCTGATTTTATTAAACCAACATGGCAGTTTTGAGTCATTCTTTCACTATCGAAATGTTGTATTTGTCGAAGGCCTCATATTTGAGGAGGAAAAGCTAGCCAGTTAGCTGTTTTCAATATCTCACTTATAACTCAACTAGTAGCTTTGAAATGTGGGATCACCTAGGGGTTGGTGATATCTGTCATTATTAAAGTGTTGGCAATCCACAGCCTACCTATATGTCCAGCTTTAACTGGTGGACTTAGTGGGAACAAATAGGATCCTACAAGCCCGCTGGGCATATGGGAGCATAACAGTACACAACTGAGCAATTTTTAAATTATCTCTGCTTAGAGTGCTGTTTAGGATTTGTTTCACTTTATGAAAGAAAAAAAAAAAAAAAAATAGATAAAAAAAAATAAAAATAAAAACAACATTAAACCAGCCAATATACTTTTTGAATTAAATGCTTTTGGTGAAAAAATATATCTTTTAGATTAGATGGAGAAGAACCATAATTTGTTTCTTTTTTTTTTTTTAGTTATGCTTTATAATACAAAAAAAAAAAAAAAAAAAAAAAAAAAAAAAAATTTAAAAATCCATCCATTATTAATATCATATTTTATTCTAACTTTAGATTGCATTAGTGCCTGCTTTGTTTACATTTTAAAATATCCATTCTAAATATTTATCTCAAAAACATAAAATTCTACATGAATTTCAATTTTAATATTTGTCTCAACTATCTTAAAATTTCAACCCAAAATTTCATACTTACCTCATAGTAAGCATTTATGAAAATTTATGAACTCTTGTTGATATTTATGTACAAATGAAACAGATTTGCAATTGAAATTGGAAAATTTATGAACGAAAAAATTGTAATCCATAACAGATTATAATGTCTTTAGGTCACCATACTTTAGTAAACCACATCTATTTTCGGGTGTTTGTTTATGTTTTACTGCAGAAAATGACTTTAAAATAAATAAGTAGATATTAAAAATTTTTATCAAATAGAATATTCGGACTAGTGACCTCATCTTCATTGTTATACTCAATGTTTGGGCCGATATGTCCTTCAGCTTTCTTCTGGTGTTTCATGTCAAACTTGGAAGTCTACAAAGAACCTCAGCAGTAGACTGTTCCAATTCTGTTAACCATGACCAAGTACAATTATTAAGTTATTGTAAGTATTCCTTGTTATTCTTACCTGTAGTTGGGACTGAACCAGCAACCTCCAGATGATTTCATTCAGAAGCACTTTCTAATCAAATCCTTATCCACTGTGCCATGTGTCCTTTCCAGACAATTCAGAATGAACCTTTGGAACTTATAAACCCAATGTCTCCATCAACTCATGAGATACTCCTCTGTACTATCTGAATTTTACCCTAGCTGTAATGAAAAGAATGACTTATCGTGGAATCCAAAACGGGCAAGAATGTGTTCCGTGTGTGAAGTAAGGAAACATTCCTGAGGGCGAGGGTGTAATCTGTAGAACGTAGAGATGCTCTCATGCAAATTTTAGCCAGCATCATCGATGTAGTTAAGAGTTCTCTTGTTGCAACGAGAAGGGAGCGAGGAATTACTTACAGTCGGACTTTGTTTTGTAATGAAGATTACCAATCGAGCTTGCAAGTGAGGAGAGACTTACAGTCAGACTTTGTTTTTTTTTGTTTGTCACAAAGGTTACCAAGTGCGAGTGAGGAGAGAATTATAGTCGGACTTGTTTTATCTTTTTTTTATTGGATGACCGATTGGACTTGCCAGTGAAAGAGACAGACAGTCAGACTCTACTGGTGTGTCTGAGATTTCCACTTGTGACAAGAAGGAAGCAAGCCTTAAAACAAATTTTGCTTCACTAGCACAGTGCTTTTTTTTTTTTTTTTTTTTTTGCTGTGTAGATGAGTTGGTGCCACTTTATAAAAAAATAAAAAATAACTGAAGACGGCAGAAGGGCATATCAGTCAAAACGTTGTGAATATAACAATGAAGAAGAGGTCAATAGTCTGAATATTCTAAGGGATAAAACTTATCAAGCTTCATTTCAGAAATTTAGACAAATAAGGTACTAACAATGTCTTGCTCTTTTTTCATTAAAGTGAATTAAAAATGATTAAAGTTAAATTTTATTTTCATTTGAGAGATAACATAATTCTCAGTATTAAAAAGCAAAATAACATTACATATTTAGTTCATTTTTAATACATTTTAAAGATTTAAAACCACCAACAGTTGACAAACTTACCCAACTTGAGGTCATGTAAATTAAAAAATTAAAATTTTGAAATACTCTTTAAAAAATTCTAAAAACATTTTTTAATAATATTTAGATTTAGCTAGTGATTGGAGCAAAGTAAATCAAAATCTAATGCAAGCCCACCCCCACCACTCTTTAAACAAAAACATCAATACAGCATTATTTCCCAAATAATTTCAAAGAAAATATTTCCTATTAAATCATACTGTATTAAAGTTTCACTAAAAATGTTTTATTTTTTTAAGAATTTAATATCACATTTGAGAGAGGTTTTTTTTTTTAATTATTTTTTTTTTCTTTAATTCATGTACTCCTTCAGACTTTTGTCTTTTCATTATAACAGAAAGTATATGCCATATTATATATCCTTACTATCACTAACTATAAATGCAAATACAACTTTTTCAATTATTTTCAATTATTTTTTAATGGGAAGAATGGGTTTGATGGGCACTGAGAAGATCATGAATATTAGGTTGTAGATTTGTGAATTTTACCTGCAAATTAATACATTCTATGTTTAAAGTGCTTCTCTAATTGCACATGGCTAAACCCAGATCCCACCATATATGAAATTGGGAAATCTTGTAAAATGGGTTCAACAGTTGCACAAGGCTTGGGATGTTTTGCTATAAATTTTTCATTCATCCAGTAATATCAAATTCCTTTAAATGTGTACATCAACCTCATTTTTATGCCCATCAACAATTTAAGGTCTTTTTAGAAGAACTTGACTTAGATTATTCTGCTGTTGTGTACTTCTCTGTAGAGCATTGGTTCAGTAGAGCTGCTACTTTGAAAATATTTTGGAATTTAAGAAAAGGTGATTGGATCAGTCATAATAAATAAGCAACAAGATGTTGTTTATGTAAGTGATGATGAACGGTTAAATGACATTGCTTTGCTAACTGACATCATACAACATCTTTCAGATTCAAATGTTAAACTGCAAGGTAAAAGTCAGCTGGTGAACAAAATGTGTACACATTTGTTCTTTTCAAAAGTAACAACCTTTTCAAACTCAGTTGAGTAGAACAGCATCCACTCATTTTCCCAGTTTAGCTGTCAGAAATGCAAAAATGCATTTGGATTGTTCTAAATATGCTGAAAGTGTTGGAAAGTTGTGCGTTAAGTTTACAAGATTTGCTGATTTCAGGAAAAGTGAAACTGAGTTCAAACTGTTTTCTCAGCCATTTCCCATGATACCTGAAGACAGTCCTGATTGCCGTCCAATGGAGCTGATAAGGTTGCAGTCTGATACGAACTCAAGAGCATACAATAGCAATGACTTAGTAATTTTCAACAAAAATTACATATGTGGAAAGCATATAAATTTGGTATATCATGCCAAGAAAATGACATCACTTTTTGGAAGCACATAAATGAACATTTGTCCAATCAGCTTTGAGTTTCCACCACATCTATTGATAAATTGTGAGAGAAAAAAAAAATAAAATGAAATAAATGATAAGTCTCACATTAACAAAACTAAACTTAATCTTATTTATCTTTATTAATTAAAAATGTATTCCCATAATGTATTCATAACTCAATACACTAGTTGTCATCAGATTACATATTTTTGATGGTGACGGGCCTTAATTGTTGTTTCAATATGGAAAGTGACTTGCCAACGAAAAATATTGCTCACTTCTGGTTTAAAGTAACTATTTTTATTTAAAAATACCATTTGTTTGCACAGTTGGATAAAAATACTTGAAACCATCTAACACTAATAATTTGCATACAGTTAAGTGATTTCAAGTGATAATTTGTTTGCACAGTCGTATAGTTTCAAGCATTTCAATCTAATACTAATAATTTTCAAGCAGATCTATTTGCCTCATAGAAGGGACCATAACAGATACAATCACTTTAGGTCAGTGAAACAGAGTAATGGCAGACAGATGCAGGTTTGTGAGGATATTTTGTTTTTTTTAAATGGTGATGCAATCAATACATTCCAAGTTCCCACTAACAGGGATAGATGAACATTACACAGACCAATATTTCTACTTATCTGATCAGTGTGCAAAAACCATTGCCTGCTACAAAGTGAAATTTACACAGCTGATATAGCAAATGTAAAAGTATATTCTCCCCAGTTTGTAGATATTAAGTTACTGTATTCAACTCATACCAATTGAAATAGATTAAAATAATTTTTTCTCCAAATTTCTAAGCCAGGTTACTATGCAATGTGTTTCCAGTTTATTCATCATTGTCTAAGGAGCCATTTTTCTGTTTTGCACAGATATTATTCATTATAATGTATTTCTTATTACAATGCTGTTTATTTCTTTGTGCAAATGTTTTTTTTTTGTTCATATTCAATTGTTTTTATGATATATAATATTAAATTTATTGTATCTATTTTAAGTCCATTTCTCCACCATATTAGGTACTGTGGATAAAAAAAAAACTCTAAATGGACAGGTGCTAATATCATTATTAAATGCCATCTAGTTCCAACTGAACACTCAGAACTACAGAGAGAAAACATACCACTTTGTTGGTGCCTGCATTTGAAGAATATCTAAGACATTTCAGTGGTGACAATCCAAACAGACAACAATGTCATGAACAATAACTAACTTTTGTTGACAAACCTATAATCTGCTACTGACTTTTGTTCTTTTCTGAATACTATAAAACAAAGTACTTGTTTATCATTACTTGTAACTGCTGGTTATGTTTGTCAAAGCCAACAATGTGGCATCCAAGTCATCGTTAATTTGACTCATTACCTTATGTTAGTAAACAATATGAAGTTACAAATGCAAAAATTTTGAATTGTTGAACTATTAGCCATGTTTTTGGTTAGAGCTTATTCGATATGGCATAGGCACAAACAACACATTATCACAAGCAATTAATATAACTAATATATATATATATATATATATATATATATATATATATAAAACCGAGTTGCATCCGTTTCGATATGCAGGTATCAACTCATAACTTGGAAAAAAGATACAATTGAGCATTAAAATCGTGTATACACTTTTATATGTTTATACAGGGTGGAATGATAAAATCGTTGCCCTAGAAAAGACAACATGATTCCATTTCTGTTTAATGAAAACCAGTTTCCTTTTTTGTTGCAGACCATGTACTAGTTGGCCACTTTTGTACAAATCCTAAGAGCGATAGGAGCCTTCTATCACGTCTGAAAGTGACACAATGTTCAACAAGTGAGATCGGAGATGCGCCGCTGTACAACTCATACACTATCAATCCAAGTTATGACAACAGGACCATTGCCAGCACTCTCAAAATGCAAATCCGGACGGTCCAACGCATCAGATGACCCTTTGGATGGCTACGGTTATGGTCTTTGGTGTGGTTTCAAGTGAGGGCTACATCATGCCACCTTACATCTTCAAAGTCGGCTTGAAAGTCAACACCAAAGTGTACCTGAATGTGCTGATCCCCTGGTACAATCAGGTGACCGGTGGCAGACCCTGGGTGTAGCAGCAGGACTCGATGCCGGCCCACAAGTTCAAAGAGACCCAGGCTTGGCTTCAGAGGGAGTGCTATGACTTTGTACCCTTCTTTCACTGGCCCCCCTCTTCCCCCAACCTGAACCCGCTGGACTACTTCATTTGGTCATACGTCGAGAACATCACCAACACGACCTCCCACAACACCAAAGCCAGCCTGATTGCCGCCATCTGCCGAGTATTCGCTGAGCTCCCACCAATGCTTGTGGAAAAGGCATGCTCCCAGTTCTGTATCCGTATTGAGGCTGAAGGCGGCTATATTGAATAGATGTCAGCTCTACCACATAATAAAGTTACCTGAATGGATTTTTTCAATAAAAGTTTTAAAACAAAGTTGTTGTGTTTTCTTAAGGACGACAATTTTATTGTTCCACCCTGTAATAAGGAAGAGATCAAAATTTAATTTTTGATTTTTATTGACTAAATGATATAATTCAATAAGTATAAAAAAAAAAAAAAAAAAAAAAAAAAAAAAAAAAAATCAATTGATTTATGGAACTTTTCAGTTTTTCACAAGTACAAAAAAAAAAAAAAAAAAAAAAAAAAAAAAAAAAAAAAAAAAGTGTGCAACTCTTTAGTGCTTTTTAAGCACATCATGTTTAGATATCACAAATTCAATTGGCAAAATATGTATTCAATGCTTTTTCAAAAATTGTTATTAAAAAAAAAAAAAATAAAATTTTTTAGAGAACTAAAAGAAGTCATAAAAATGCTTCCCCTTTTCTATCATTGGTCTTCATAAAATCTTTTTAATCTGGTCATGGACTGGGTATTTATACTAGATTTTTTAAATAAAATGCAGCAATTTAATTTAGTAGAGTTGGTAGATCCTATTCTTTATGTTAAGACCAATTATGTGTCCCAGGTAACACACTAAACTGCATCTGGTGACAAAGTTCAAGTAATTTTAACCCTGTAGCAGATGTGCTGCAAGGAAACACATTAGCCCCATACCTCTTTATCATCTGTCAAGACAATATACTTAGAATGTCTATTGATAAAATGAAAGACAACGGTTTCAAGCTGACAAAAGAAAGAAGCAGAAGATACCACTGCACAAACAATTACAGCTGCAGACTACATCAATGACATAGCGCTTCTGGCAAATGAACCCGCCTAAGCCGAAACCCTGCTACATAGTCTGGAATGAGCAGCTGCAGGCATAGGCCTCCATGTCAATGCACACAAGACAGAATACATGTGCTTTAATCAAAGCGGCAACATCTCCACACTAAACGATAGTTCTCTGAAACTAGTAGACAAGTTCACCTACCGAGGAAGCAGTGTCTCATCAACCGAGACAGACATCAACACACGACTAACAAAAGCATGGACAGCAATTGATAGGCTATCAGTCATATGGAAGTCAGACCTGACCCATAAAATGAAAGTTTTTTTCCAAGCAACGGTCATATCGATACTGCTGTATGGATGCACTACATGGAAGCTAACTAAACATATGGAGAAAAAGCTTGATGGTAATTACACAAGAATGCTGGGAGCAATACTGAACAAGCCCTGGAGGCAGCACCCCACAAAGCAGCCACTTACCATCCCTCACAAAAACTATCCAAGATGAACCAGACATGTGGAACACTACTTGAGAAGTAGGGACGAACTCATAAGTGACATACTCTTGTGGACCCCTTCACATAGACAACCAACTAGAACCTACAACAGCTCTGTGCCGATACAGGATGTAGCCTTGAAGACCTACCGGAAGCTATGGATGATAGAGAAAGATGGCGGGAGAGGGTTAGGGAGATCCGTGCTGGTGGTGTGACATGATGACGATAATGAAATTTAAACAATTCAGTTTAGTATAAGTATAGTATTTTTAGTTTACACAGTTAAATTTCAAAACCATTCTATTTCAAACAATTGTTTAGCATAAATACACAGTTTAGTTCTATTTGACCTATAGATAGGACCCTATCCGGTGCTAACACTCCAGGTCAGAGTGGATCTTGGAGCAATGACAATGAAGGAGTATTCCACATTCCCTAAAGCTATAGTATTACTGGGGTCTCACCATCAGATTGTTTAGTGTCATTACCAGGACACTTGTTGGGGGGAGTCTTACTTCTCTGCAGAGAAGCAGTCAGTGTATTCTACAGTCCCAGCCAACTGGGCAAGTTGATCAGTTGGTTGATCAATTGATTTTAACAATATGTCAACCCATATAGTTGTTTGATGCCTAAAAATTAGGGAATCACATTTGCAATTATCATGTAGTTGTTAAAGAGTTTTTTTTTTTTTTTTTTACAAATGGTTATATGGTAACAAGTATTCCTGTCTAATACTAATAATTATATAGTTTCAAATAATTATTTCTATTCAATAATAGTCATTATTTTGTACATTAGTTATATGGGTTCAAATAACTTAGTAAACAATTATAGTTTCCAGTAACTTTTCTTAATACAAATAATTTAAACAGATCTATTTGACAGATAGATGGGACCCTTAAGCATTCTTGGTTAGCATGGACCTGAGAGTAATTTCAATTAAGGAGTACCTCACACTTTCTCCAGAACTGGAGCCTCTGCAAGTGGTTAATTGGTTGGTTTGTTGAAAACCTTTGTTGTGTTATTTTATGTCAAAGTCAGTTTAATGATTATGGTCTCCAATTATATATAGTACAAAAATGTATTTCATCATCATTTTAAACAGGTAAACACTTCATACATAGTTGCAATACCAAAGTGTTATATCCTTTGAAAAGGCATAAATCCATTTGTTCTTGATCCAACTATGGGTAAATAATTAGGCAGACTGTGTTCTTCAGTCTTGGTAAGGCAACCAGACTAAAAAAAGAAAAAACTCTAAATTCAAATTGATCTTCTGTTACATTCTACCCATGATGAAGGGGTTGGGTAAACACATAGTACTCTAGTTTACGATGTGGGTGTAATGACAATAAAGAGGGGACTTAGAATCCCTCCTTTTACATCAAGATCCAGAACTAAAGCCTCAACACAGGAAGCAGTTTAGTGTCATATCTTGAATATCTCTTTTTGGAGGAAGGTCTGAATGTATGATAGAGTAGAAGTTAAGTTTAAAGCTAAAACTTTCCCCCACACAGTATCAAATTACAACCATGATGAATTAATTTCACTAGCTCCCACACCACAAGAGTCTGATATGTCCCTAACTTACAGTGAAGAATGAATTAATGATATATTTCATGACTAAGTAAAAATTAGAGAGGACCAAGCTGTCATATTGCATCATGCATCGCAGTACATATCATACTAATAATACCTAATCAATTTACTTATACATTAAACAAATTGTGCTTTAAAAACATTTTTAAAAATCCCAATTAAAAGGCATGCTTAGTGTGATGGTTATCATCATAGGAAGTTGACTTTATGAACTTCAATTTGTCGTAACACCCATGAAAAGGCATGAATCCATCTCTTATCCCCTTATGTATTAAACAGAGCAGACTGGACTCTTCAGCCTTGTAGGACAACTGGTCTCTTGTTTGGGAGAATCTGTGGCAAATTGGTGCACCATTCTTCTATTATCAACTCATTCAAAAAGTAGGGCTGGTTCTACACAGGCCTTAATCATTATAAACAAACCGTGTAGGTAGCCTGTTTCACATCTTTAATTGATGTCATGTTTAGATCAAAATATAAGTCCATTATATATATATATATATATATATATATATATATATATATTACACACACACACAGAGAATTGTGTGCGAAAAAGTTTTTTTTTTTTTTTTATTCCCAATATTTTCTTTTTTTGCATACTATGGAAATTTAAAAACAATTCAAATTTCTTGTTTGTAATCATAACCTAATAAATTCAAAAAAAAAAACATCAAAAAAGATAACTTAAAAGTGTAAAGTCATTCCTAAAAAGAAAGGCACAGAATTTTTATTTTGACCATTTATTAAAATGAGCAGACTTGATTTCTTTAAAACCTGTTGGAATTGGTTTAAATAATCGGGAGGAAAAAAAAAAAAGAAAAAAGCAACAAGGGAATTGGTCATAATAATGCAGGTGTCGGCTTTGTATTTTGGATTGACAGTTTTCTTATGGTCCTCAGTAAACTTGGTTTAAGAAATTATTGGTAGTAACACAAATTTCAAACATTATTTTTTCAAATCAGGCTATCTTTTGGTGTCTCTTATGAACTATCCGGTTGAAAAAAAAAAAAAAAAAGAAAAGAAAAGGAAAGCATGTAAGTAAAGTTGGCAACCTTAGTCGAAGGTGACCCAAAGGCTCCTTTTCAATAGATACTACACTGAGGTATAGGGGAGGGCACTACTCCATTCCCTGGATTACCTTATCCTGCTGAGTGTTAAACAAGGCAGCATCAAGTACCATTTTTTTTGAGTCTTTGGTATGACTCAACCTGGGATTGAACCCCAGTCTCACAGCCCATTGCCAAACACTCTACTCATTAGGCCAAAAAAAATATTTGGGGAAAAAAAAAATATAATTTTTTTTGTGGAAAATTGATATCTATATCATATATTGGTTAAAAAACGTTTGCTAAGACTCTTTACATTATTATTGTCACATTGTTTGTTTTTAAAATTGTATCATCTATCTGACAACAGCTGATACATTTTAGTATAATATATGTGGTGAAATGGGATCAGCAGGCTCAAACTTAGCAATTGTTAAGAGAATATGGTATCTTACCTCTCCAGTTTGAGCTGCCATTTGCAATCTAGTCAATGTGAATACATAGTTTTAATTCTTAAGACTATAGCTTATTTTCACACATGATTGAAAGATTGGCTGCACCAATGAGTAATACCGTGATCAAGATTTTGACTTGACCAGATTCTTTGCAGTTATTTTCTACAAACTATTCTGACAGATTGAATTTCATCCATTGTTTTGTTCTTTTTTTTGTCATGTACAACATGTTTGGCTATCAAATAATTCTAGAGTTCAGAGGTACCATTACAGACTAACTGGTTATACCATGGATTCAATGCCTTGAGATGATTGACCTTTGTAATAGGAAAGACATTAAGCAAATACAGCAACTGCAAGACAAAGCTGTCATTATATACCAGCAATCAGACAGAGAGGGTGGGTTTGCAGCACATCAAACAGGTCTTTATAAGTGCCTATACTCCAGATCCATTCATTGCTTTGAATAAGTATCTATCAGATTTGCAATGACTTGATCTACTTGCTAGAGATTGGTGGATGGTCTGCACAGTAATTACAGGACTGCTAACGTACGTTAGAGGACTTCTCTGGGTGATATCAAGAATGTATGCCATGACATAGGAACAACTAGTAACTCAAGCATAGGCCATCATGACAGACACCGAAGAACCGAGAGAAATCACTGTTGCCACTCAACCAGGCAACATGCTGAGACACAAAAGTGTGGGATTGTCAACTATCGTGGTGTATTCAATAAGTTTCCAGACTTTTTTCGTACAGGAATTTAAAATTGTTGTAGACTCTTGAAAATTCACTATGTTATTGCTATACATCTTATGAGATGACAGACCAATTTTTATGATTTTAGGTTCAAATGAACAGCTACAGCAGGAATTGGAATACATCCTACTAAAGCCTGATTATCACAGCTGGTGAATTTCAAAAATGCAATCTGGACGGGAAGACACTTTAGAAGAACAATATGCAATAAAATTCTGTTTTAAACTTGGAAAAAATGCCACAGAAACGTATGGAATGCTTCAGACTGCTTTTTGACCATCTTACATGAATGGAGCCTCAGTTTTTGAGTGGCATAAGAGATTCAAGGAAGGCAGGGAGTCTGTGAGGGATGATGGGAGGTGTGGGAGGAGTAAGGAAGTCAATACACCACAGTTGATTGGCCAAAGGGTTAGGGTTGGGGTTACCATGTTGAGGTTTTAAGGGAGTTCTGGAAGAGATTCCATCAGAAAAGACCAGCACTCTTCAAATCGGGTCAGTGGCATTTCCACCAGGACACTGCACTAGTCCACAACTCCATCCTTGTCACAGACTATTTGACCAAGATGGGCATCAAGACAGTTTGTCACTCTCTCTATAGTCCAGACCTTGCTCCCTATGACTTTTGCTTATTCCCCAAGCTCAGAGGCTGTCGTTATGAGACAATTGAGGAGATGAAAGAGGCTGTGACTAAGGTCATTGACACGGACACACAAGAGGACTTCCATGGGGCCTTCCAGAAGTTGTTGGAACAGTACAAGTGCATTGCAGCCAGAGGAGATTACTTCGAAGGGGGACTAGAATTTCATGTGTGTACTATCAATAAAAGTGCCCATACAAAAAAGTCTGGAAACTTAATTAATGATCCTCAATAAGTGCTCTAGTACCAATCACTTGGCCAAGGACTGCTTACAGGGATGTGCAGAGGAAACTATTGGTCAATTATGCCAGACATGGTAAATGAAGAAATGCTTCTGATGTAATAAGGCAGGGCATGTCACATTATAGAAATGCACCAGGGAAGAAGTCATCAGTTTCAGCAAGACACTGACATAATTGCCAATGGAACCAGGAGGCTCAAACTTATCCAAAGTGAAGAGATCATAATGTTTAACCTGCTCAGTTTGAGTTGCCACTTGCCATCTCATCAATGCACATGCATGGTTTTCACTCTTAAGACTATCATTAATTTGTATGAATGAAAAACTGAATAAAAATCAGGTTGCACCAACAAGCAGCAGTGAAATCTCAGGACATTGACTAGCTCAGGTGAAAGAATCTTTGCTATATATATATATATATATATATATATATATATATTAGATAGATAACACGCACGAAAATGTAAACAAATGAAAAACACAAGTTCTTCAGAGGAGGATTTTATTCATCGAATTATTTCATTTTTTGTTTAATCTTCATCAGGACATGCGAGTTATCAAAATAATTAAAGACAGATACATTATGGAATGTTTATAATAGGTTAATAAGAACAAATTTATAAATATTTAGATAGGTATGATAAGGATTTTTATTTATCTACTTTTCAAAATAAATTTTTGATCACACAAATTGGAAATAGAATGTTTAAAACTTTTGTTTCTTTTAATAACTCACGTGCTGGTGTAGGTAACTAATTCGATGAATAAAATCATCCTCTGAAGACTGTGTTTTTTTTTACGATTTTTTTGTAGTTTCACACTGTTGGATTTATTTCCATTTTTTTTCTCATACTATATATAAGATGGCCAACCGTAGTTGAGGGTAACACAAAGGCTCCCTTTTCAATAGCTACTACACCAAGTTGTAGGGGAGGGAGCAACTACTTTCCTTGGATTGTTCCACTTACCCTTGGTCCATACCTTATCGTATTGAGCGTTAAGCAAGCAGGCATCAAGTACCATTTTTTTTGAGTCTTTCGTATGACTCGACCAGGATTGAACCCTGATCTCCAAGACTATTGGCAAACACTATTATGCCAATGGGCTGGTCATATATCACGACTATTATGAGACAGAAGTACAACTTTTTTTTCTAGGCTAAGTCAGGAGCTGTGTTGAAAACAATAAATGAGAATTTTAAGCATTTACTTTGCTTGAATCTCAATAAATGGTGAACGGAAATGTCCTTTTGCTTTCTATTAAGCGGAAGCCAAAATATAAAAAGGGAATTCAGATTATTTTAAAATAATTTAATCAATAAAACAAACAAGAGAAAATATTAAAAACTAATAGTTAAGAATTAACAGTTCTCTTTCGAGAGTACTGTTCCTTATAAGGTTTTTTTGTAGTTTTGTAAATTAAATATATTTTTAATCATTAAATAGTTCAAGTTTTTTCGATTAATTTAAAAGTAGTTCTGCGACGTACTGCGTCACCACTACATTTACCAGATGGGGCCGCACCTATCGGAAAGTACAGAACACCAAGTGTCAAAAAAGCAATCTTATGACATATTGATATGGGTCAGTGATTTTTTTTTTTATTTTAGGTATGTTGATATATACATTTAGTGATTTTCCCTCCTTTTTATGCGTGTCCTTTATCAAATATTTTAAAATTCAGACGAGAAATAAAATACAAAATGAAAATAAGCTGATAAAATTTTAAAGTAATGTTTTAAAATAAAGAAAAAGTGTAGTCGATTTTTTTTTAATTGAATTTTAAAAAAATTTATTTTTAAGATAAGAGTTAAAAAAAAAAAAAATAAAAAAATAAAGGAATCTACAAAAGTTTTCTTTGGAAAAAAAAAAAAAAAAAAAAAAAAAAAAGTGTATAAATCAGCAAATAAAGTTTACATTAAAACCACCTTTTGAATAATAATTTCAGGTGACTGTTCTAATTTACTCTTTCCCCAAACTTCAAAAAAGTTTGAACTTTATTTGAAATAAATTTTGGAAGCGAAAGTCTAATTAGAATTATTTAACAGGTTTGTTTAAATCATTGATAAATAAGTTTGTTTTTTTTTAAATAGTAAATATATATTTTACATCGTAAAAATAAAATAATGTTTTGTCGATATTTACAGTCTAATAATATTATTTGACTGTAAATATCGACAAAACATTTTCAACCTTATTTTATTCATTTATTTTTAAAGTTTTAGAAATATTCAAACCGAAGTTTTTTCTAAAAGGAAAAATGCAAAATCATTATATTCCATGTAAAATTCAAATTTCGAAGATAAAGAAAATTCTTACACACAAATTTTTAATTATTATTTTTAAAATTTTTTTAAACGTGTTTATATTATTATGGGATTAGTTTTTTTTTTTTTTTTTTTTTTAAATTTACTATTATTAAACATAACATTTAAATATATATTCAATAGTTTTGTTTATTTTGATTAATTTAAAGACTCAATTTATTTTGTTCAATATTTTTTTCTTTTCACTCTAAAATTATATTTAAAATATATATATATATATATATATATATATATATATATATATATATATACCACTTTTTTATGCATTACAATTCAAAAAATATCCTAGTTTTGTTTTATAAACAAATATTATTTAGAGCTCAACTTTAAATAAAACTCGTATAAACAAACATTTAAAAACAAAAAAAAAAAAAACAACATTTTTAATGGGAAATTTAAAATTTTAATTTTTTAATGTTTATTCTCTCAGAAGTAATTGAATTACTTGTTTATTACCACATAAACTTATTTTCCTTCTTTTTTTTTATGAAAAAAAAAAATTTATATGATAGATAATTATAATTTAGAACTAATAAGATTTTTAAGAAAGCAATAGTAGTTAATTTTTAAAAAATAATTAAAACTCTTAATTTGTAAGAAATTCAACGTTTAAAAACAAAAACAAGCAAAAATCATGTATAGTTCTGCGTAATAACAAAGAACCTTAAAAAAGATTATCAATTTAAAATAATAATTATGTTTTTTTTTTCTTAAAAATAAAAAAACATTATGAAGTTTCGTTATCTCTCTTTTCTTTAAATAAAAAGATTGTAAAAAAAAAGAAAAAACAAGAAAAGGTGACACTAACTTACCTTTAACAACATAAATAAAACTCGATTCGCCAAATGAATTCCCACAAAAATCTAGACAGGGGGGATTTAATATGATTGCCTGTATTATTTCTCTTTAAAACAAGTTGACACTCAAATTAATTTCCTCCTGTTCAAAATTCGTAAATTAATGTAAAAAGCCGAATTTGTACGACTTGTGTCTAACATGACTGTTAAAGACAAGAGACGAACTGTCTCAGTAATAACAGAGCATGGCTTTATACACATAGACTACTACGTCACAAATTTTGTTCGTAAAACGTCAACATTTTGTGCGTATAATATGCATGAGCTATTTCGGACATGGCAACGCTTCAATTATATGACTTCGAGCGGTGCGGTTGTTGTTATTTTTATTATTATCATTAAAAACAAGATACCGTTAAACGTAAAAGAAAATAAATATCCAAATGTGAAAAAATACACGAAGAAATATTGTAATTATTCTAGTTTTATGATATTGACAAGACCAAAAAAATCCAAAAAATTTAACCTTGCAATGTCAATCTTTGATGGGTCCACCATTCTTATCGTGAACCTGTGCATTAAAAGTTTATCAAATAAATTCATAAAATTTTTAAAAATTTGCTTTCTGGTAATTACGAAAATGGTTATTTCTGTCTGCATGTTGTTGTTCCAAACCGTTTTTAAAAGGGTTTTTAGGGTTGGCAATTCAACTTCATGGCCCAGCTCATTTCCAAGTAACAGGTCACAGATTGAGCTGGGTTACAAACCCTAACATAACATAGAGACCTGTAAATTCTGGTAGTTAGGAGAAAATAAAATAATCAGGGAAGATCCCCTCCAAAGAGAGGTGTCCTGTGTAGAACACTAAACTGTATTTGGTGGAGATTCCGGAGATCTTAAGAGTGTAGCATACTCTTTCATTGTCATTACTCCTAGGTCCACTCTGACCCAGTTAGGATCCATCTATGGATCAAATAGATCTGTTTTGTAAATTATTAGTATTAGATAGTTATACTTGGAACCATATGTATGAAAATTATTAGTATTAGATGGGAATACTTTATACCATATAATTCTATGCAAACAAATAGACAAATAAATGCAATTGTAAAAAAAAATACAATGGAGGATTGAAAATATAGTTTTATTTATCATCAAACCTCTAGAAATTTATAAAATTTTGGCATTAAATAACCCATAAGGATTGATTGATTTTAATGGCATGTCAACCTGTCTAGGGTTATTTTATCGAGGGAATTGTGTTCATTGTACATTTGTACTTACATTTTTTTTTGTAGTTGTTTCTTAAAATATCTTTGCAATATTTATGAACAGATCTATTTGACTTATAGATGGGTCCCTAACAGGTTCTATCACTCCAGGTCAGAATCAATCTTGAAGAAATGACAATGAAGGGGTACTCCACTCTCCTCAGATCTCTGAAACAGGAGTTTAGTATCATATCCAGGGCATTACCCCATTTTTGAGGAGAGGGCCTTACTCCTTTATAGGTAACCCATACGTTGATATGCTTTTAAACTACACCAAACCAATCAGTAACTTTTAATATATCATGTTTCTCTTTAGACATTATATATCAGATGTAAAAGCATTATCTAGCAGGATTATTCTCTTTAGTTTCTAGTTTTTTGGTTGTTACTCTACTGAGGCCAATATATTACATAAACTCTCCTACTTGTTTCCATAATGCCTCTCTCTTTTTAAAAAGTAATTAAGTAAATGATTAAAATTAAATTAGATATTGCCCTGTTAGCTGGGGCTGAAGAATACACCAACTGCACTTCTGCAGAGGAGTAAGACCACCCACCAAGTCTTCTGGATATGATACCAAACCATCAGATGGTAAGGCTCTAGTTCTGGAGCTTTGGGGCATGTGGAGTAACCCTTCATTAACATTATCCCTGGTCCTCAGTGACTTGAAATAGTAGTACTTGTTAGGGTCCCGTCAAATCATTTACTATACTCGAAACCATTAAACTGTGTGTAAACAACTGATTAATATTAAATATAATTATTAATATTAGATAACAATACTTGAAACCATTTAACTGTATAAATGAATAAATAATGTTGAATAGAATTATGAGTGTTGGAGAGCAATACTTGACATCATTTAGTGTCCTGGTTATGACATTAAACTGCATATGATGGTGACGATTCAGTCTTGGAGTTTGGGTACTGTGAAGTACGTCTTCATTTCCATTAATCTCAAGTCTACTCTGACCTAGAGTGTTAATACCTATTTGCATCCTACCTATAGCTCTCATAGAACTGTTGAATTTTTTGCGACGGATTATTATTTTAGTGATTTGAAACCATACAACTTGGTACAAGTTGTTTGTATTAGATAAGAATACTTGATAAATAGAATTACTAATGTTAATAGTAATACTTGAAATTATTTAACTGTGTGCAAACAAATGATTAATATTAGATATAATCATTAGTATCAGATAACAATACTTAAAACTATTTAACTGTGTGAAAACAAAGAGCTCAAACTTGTTTAAAAATAATGTTACTGACCAACTATTACACGCATATAATTTGTAAAAATTACGTGTGTGTGTGTAAACAAAATTTGGCATTAAATAACCCACAGAAGTTAATATACTATTGAGCCAATGATATAACCTATCTATAGGTCAAATGGATCTGTTTGAAAGAGCTCTTGTCAGTTTTTTAAGCATGGTGTGCGAGCAATTAATTTGTTTCAAGGCCAAAAGTGTGGGAGCACTCAGTGAAGATCAATAAGCTTGATTTGGTAAAAGGCCATTAATGTGTGACACATCCAGTAAAGATTAAAATTATAACTGTAAGATAATGAGGTTGATCAGTCCTGTTACCTTTGTTATATTAAGAGAAGGAAGAAAACAAATGAGTCGACGAGAATATTGAGTTTCAAAATCTTTTATACCAGCTTGAGACAAAATCCCATTGTGCTGTGAGTCGTGCAAATAATAGAAGGAAAGAGTTGCTGATGTCTGAACAGGAATTAAACATCCAATTTGAAGCTTCGAGGATCCGTTGGTCAAGGTGGGATGAATAAATGATAATAGACTGATTTCCTAGAAAACAACGGTCCATAAACTGGATGTGCTCTCCTCATGGCGATGTGGTCTACTGCTGAGGTTAAGAAGAGAGAGGATCAGTCTGTCCTGCTTGAAAACTATGTGAGGAAGAGAAAGTCATTTGCATTTCCCTAATGCCCTCGGGAAAGGCATGAATCATATCTTTTCCCTCCAACTATGGGTAAAATAGTAAAGCAGACTGTGATCTTTAGCCTTGACATGGCAACCTAAGTGAAGGAAAACTCAGAATTCAAACTGGCTGTATTTTGCTTAAAAATTGACTTAGTGTTGAACCTTTCTCGTGCAGGAGGGATTAAGTAAATACAAACTTGAGCCTTAAGTGACTGGGAAATGGTAACTCTTTACTTCCAATGAGTGAGCAAAATCACATCACATCTAAAGAAAAATATGACGACTCGAAATAATTGTAAGTGGTTTTTATCACCACCGTGTTTGCTGTTCTTTCTTGTTATCGGTGTTATATACAGAAATCTCTTCTAATTTACTAATACATTTTAAACCAATTCGCAAGCAAAATAAATAAATAAAAATGAACAAATAAAAACACCACGAGCATATGTTTCAGTTGATAAAAGGTTACGTTAACTGGATGTGGTCTAGACGATGGCTTAGACCAAAACACGCATCCAACCAGTTGAAATAAAATAAATTTACAATTCAAAAAAGTCCTAATTTCCACCAATCATAAACTCCCCCACCAGTTTATTCGATCCCAAACGTGGCTATAAAATTTTTTTAAAAAGTCAATCGACTCAGGGGAACTTCGTGAGAACCGTAGGCCTTCGATAGGGTGGACCACCGGTTCTTGGCGGCGGTTTTGGAGACCGCCGGATTCAAACCGGAGTTCCGCAAATGGATTTGCATTCTGTACTATAACCCACAGGCGGTGGTGCAGGTGAACGGGAGGCGTTCGGGGGCTTTTGCGATCGAGCGATCGGTCTGGCAAGGCTGCCCCTTGTCCCCTCTTCTCTATGTCCTTGCTTTGGAGCCCCTGCTCCGAATGCTTAGGGACAGAGGGGCTCGTCCGGCCCTGCGCGGAATCTTGCTAAGCGGCAGCGTCCGAGCCAAGATTTCTGCGTTCGCTGATATCACGGTCTTTGTGTCCGGGCGTCGGGACATAGTGGCTGTGAAGGAGGCGGTCGCGAGATACGAAAAGGTAGCAGGCGCCAAGGTCAACTTTGACAAAAGCGAAGGCTTGCGGTTGGGTGCCTGGAGGGGCAGCGTTCCCCTGCCAGGGCCCTTCCGCTGGAGTGACGGTCCCGTCCGCATCCTTGGTGTGTGGTTCGGGCCCGGCCTCCAGCTGGAGCGAAATTGGTTGGAAGTACGGGCTAAGGTGGAAGCGCAGGTGGTTGCCTGGCTTCGAAGGCGGTTGTCCTTAAAGGTCAGGGCGGAGGTGTGTGCCGTGCACATCTCCCCCTTGATCTTTACCGTTTGTCCGTACTGCCTCTGCCTAAGGATCATCGGGCGGCACTGATACAATCCCTTTTCAAGCATCTTTGGAAAGGCCGAAGCTCGTTGGTCCGTAGGCAGGTCTGCTATCAACGTCCTCGCGATGGGGGTCTGGGGATGCCGGATCTCGAGAGCCACCGTCTCGCTGAGAGACAGGCTTACCTGGGCCGCTCGGTGACCACGGACACGGTATGGAGCCTCAAGGTCAGGGTCGCATTCCCTGACCTGGGGTTGTGTCCCTCGGCTAAAGGTCGTCGTAAGCCGAAGGACGAGCCACCATTCGTCATCAAGTGCCGCAGGGCCCTTCGAAACCTTCCTCGGTCCAGCGACCTCTCATGGACTCGTAAGGAGCTATATAGAGGGTTAGTAGTGGGTTCCGCCTCGGATCCTCTAGTAGATCGGCTCGGCTGGTCGGCGGAGGAGATTCGCTCCCAGTGGAATTGGGCGCCAGGTTTGGGCTTCTTGAACAACTCCGAGTTCTCGCTCACCTGGCGGCTAGCTCGAAACGCGTTGGCCCTCAACGACTGGGCTTACAGAGCGTGCTTAGCAGATATGCCTGACTGCGCCCGCTGCGGCAGTGGACTAGAGGAAACGGCTTTGCACGCCTTCTACTACTGCGAGCGGGTTCGCCCGTTCTGGAGCCACGTCGAGGAGTGGACGGCTCGCATCAGTCCCAGAGAACTCGTGCCGCTCGACGTTGGTTACGTCGTGGACAACGTTAGCCCTCCGTTTCAGGGTGAGAAACGTGTGGTGTTTCTCATGATCCTAGCCGTGGCTAGAATGGTGATTTGGCAGACGCGAAACAAGGGATTGTATGAGGGTGCAAACTTTTCTTATCGTGATCTGATCTTGCTCTTCAGGCATCAGCTTAGGGTCAAGATTAGATGCGATAGAAAATGCTTGGACCGCATAACATTCAGCAAGCTTGGTCGTATGCAAGGGAGCAACATTGGAGTCATCCTTCCCTCCTCTGCCTGCTCATGGCGACGATGGTCCGGGTCCTTCGGGACCCCACCCCGGGTAAGTAGGAAATTTGCAAATTTCTTAGGATCTCTTGACCCCCTAGCTAGTAGAGTGATGTGTGTCATTGTCCCCGACATTTAGATGTTAGTTTTACTCAAGATCCTCTCCATTCCCAGTTTCTTTTCCTCACCTTTCAGCCACTTGTGAGTCCCGGCCCTTTTTTGAGGATCTTGGTCACATATTTCTGTATTTCATGTTCATCTCCTTTTCCTGACCGACCCCCCTTTTCCGTTTCTTTCTTTTATCCCGTTTAGTCATAGGTTTTTTCCCCTATAGGGAGAGTTTTGGCTTGTTTTGGGGCCTTATCCAGGTACCAGAAAACAGTCAACTCTCCACAACATAGAAAGGGGGATGGGAGGGAAACCAACCGGGTTTATGTTTTGTTTACCTTGGGGCTTTTTTTCTCCAATCCCTCATCATCTTTAACTTGCTGTATATAAGTCATTTCATTTTATCGAATTTTAAGTAGGACTTTCATGGAGCGAATGAAGGTATTTTGGTAATTGAAGCGTGGTTGGTGGATGAATGAATTTATTGTACAGAATGAGAGGAAAAAACAAAAACAAAAACAAAAAACTGATTGAATGATGATTGTTGGCGATAAGTGCGACTAACTAGGGCTTCATAGGAAAATTACAGTTTTCGTCTCTTTCTCTTTCCCCCCTATTTGGGCCTTGTGCTCACTGAGAGTTGTATCTCTTCGGAAATAAAAACTTCGTGAGAATCGTCACGCAGCGCATTTCGGACAAGATCAAAGGACACTGATGCCCTATCAAATCAAGCCCCACATTTCCAATACTAGACTTAGACCGCTCATAGCCTACCAAACCACGTCACACCACTGTACAGCAAACAACAAAGCAGCCACCAAAGATCGACTTACACCCGCTCACCGGCAGATCCGTATTTGGTGGAAGAAGAGAGTCTGTATCTCTTCTAACATACCGACCTTTATTGATTCAAAGATAAATAAATTTAATCCACTTCTCTCGTCCGTTGTCTCTTGCAATCATACGCTTGTCTATAACATCGGGATCAAATAGCAACCTTCTTTTTTTCAATACACCTGACCATATAATAAAAATTGGTAAACCTAGTTTTTTATATTAGGTTCGATTACTGACCAATAGTAAGAACGATGCAACCATCAAGAAATTAAACTAAAAATATAGTTATGAACTGACGCAACACAATCTCTCTAATTTCTATCTTTTCTTCGATGAGACTAATGCCAGGTTGTATTTTTAATTTTTGGTTTTGTTACGAATTATGGGTACGGGGAGATAACTCTAAATACCAAACTTGTAAAAGCTAAAAATTCTTTGAAAAAGCACTGATAAACGTATAAATTGTTGATAGAGAAATTAGAGATTAAAAATACAATTAAATTAGTTTATTGTGATTATATAAAAGAAAGAAATAAGATAAAAAGGTTTTTATTGTATGAATTCAACGATCAAATTCGGGGTGGGGGTCAGATAAAAAATGTGATTATTTATTTCAATTATTTATTTAATGGAATTTTTTCCGACCAAATGCAATGAATATAGTGGCTAAATATCATAGCTACTTTTATTAAACAAGCTATGTCGTATTGTAGAATATTAGTTGTGAAAGTTTTTTTGTTTTGTTTTTATAAAAAGAAAATTCTAAGCTAACTTTTGTTTAAAAAAAGAGGTAATTTTCATTATAATGTAGAATTGGATTGTTTTTAAAATCAATTTTTAAAAAATATTACATAAATCAATATTAAATATTTTAATTAATGACTGATAACGACAATAAAATTTTTAAGAGGATAGACAAAATGTTTATTGCTTACAAACTCGAATTCCAAAAAAAATAAATTGAATTACATCGTAGTTAGGTACACAAGAAAAAATCTTGTCGAATTTTTTGATTGGAAAGTACCAATATCCTTTATGAAATAAGCAGCGAAAAAGAAAATCAACGAATTTGTTCATTTTGTTAGATTTTTAGAATGAGTTGTTTGTTTTTTTTTTAATGGAAATTATTACATTTATTTTTGATTACATTTGCATTCACTACATTTTCCACAAAATAATCTCCAGTTTTATTGTGCATACAATTTTGATAATAATTATTTGACTGTCTTTTTATTTTCATAAAAATTGGATCTATTTTTTATTTTTTCAAAAACAATAGATATTGAGGAACAATTTTTATCGTATTATTTTTTTAATAGAGTGAACCTATCCTCAGTGGACCCCGTTCCGACTTACTGTTAAACACTGTCAAAATTAACAACTGCTTACGACTCTCCAGCCTGCATTGCCCAGTCGGCTGGGGCTGTAGAATACACCAACTGCTTCTCTGCAGTGGGGTAAGAACCCACCCAACCAGTTTCCTGAATATGACACTAAACAATCTAATGGTGAGGTTCCAGTAATGCTGGAGTTTTGGGGAATGCGGAGTACCCCTTTCTTGTCGTCGCTCCCAGGTCTACTCTGACCAGGAGTGATGGCACCTAATCAGGGTCCTATCTATGGATTAAATAGAACAAAACCGTGGTTTCTCGACTTTACTGTTTTTTGCATTTACACTGCGTACTTATGCTAAACTGAATTATCTGAAATAAAACTGTTTTGACATTAGCTCTGTGTATTGTCCAATCGGTTGGGGCTGTTGAACACACCGACTGCGCCCCAACAGAAAGGTAAGCCCCCCCCCCAATGAGTGTCCCAGATATGACACTAAACAATCTGATGGTGAGGTTCCTGTGATACTGGAGCTTTGGGGAATGCGGGGCACCTCTTCATGGCCATTGCTCCCAGGTCCACTCTTGCCCGGAACGGTAGCACCTGATAGGGCCCTATCTATGGGTTAAATAGAACTAACTGCGTATTTATGCTAAACTGAATTGTTTGAATTAGAACTGTTTGAATAAACTGAATAGCTTGAAATAGAAATGTTTTTGACAATTAAACTGCACTTACATTTAAACTACGTGCTTATGCTAAACTGAATTGTTTGAAATAGAACTGACTATTTACGTAAAAATAGATTTGGCGTTAAATAACCTTCAAAGGTTGATATGCCATAAAACCCAAACCACCAACCAACCAACCAACCAACCAACTATCCAGCTTGGAGCAGCTCCTGACGTTGCAGACGATGCTCCAGCCTGCGTTTGAGCCGGTTTTTCTCCACTGACTTCGTTCCAGACCGCATGATCACGGCATATAAACTGTTCTTATTAGGGCAAGCACAATCGAAAGTCTTATATTAACGACCGCTAACCATTGTTCATGTGCGGAGACGTTTCTGACCTGCCTGTTCTACTAGACAACCATCGTTCAAGTCCTGAGACGATCCTGGCCGGTCTATACAATTCGATACCAATCCAGACTATTCTCAACCTGATGAGGCAACCAACAAATCACTTCTAGATTTATTTGTTTTAACCCGTCATTTTCATAAAATAAAATTGACGTTTCTTTGAACTCTACATCTTCGTGTTTGTCTCCTCATTGTCTAGCAGTTGTCACATTATTTTTTAGACAACAACCTTTTGGGATCGACATATTCATCGGCCCCGCAACAAGAGTATTAATAAATAAATAAATAAGTTAATAAATAAATAAATAAAGACTCTACATAAAAAATAATGATAAAATGCTTCCCACTTCTCCACATTTTGATATTTATTCAGCTATACTAAGCTCAGGCATAAGGGCAGAAGTATTAAGCACTGTGAGAATCCAACACATCAACCATTGGTCCACGTGAGGCACTCTTTTCCCACATTTAGTAATTTACTAAGCTTTTTGCTTAGAAGTTGCACAAGGTCGTATGAACTGGGCACTCAATATGGAAATTTACTAAGCTTTTTGCTTAGATGTGGCACAAGGCCATATGAAAGGGGCACCCAATGAGACTCGAACTCACTCGTGTATTTTTTTGAAAGGGGCACCCAATGAGACTCGAACTCACTCGTGTATTTTTTTGAAAGGGGCACCCAATGAGACTCGAACTCACTCGTGTAAACTCACTTTCGAAGGTTTTTTTTAATCTAACTTGCTAACCATACCCCCTCAGGCGTCGCTTTTCCCCACATTTGGCTAAAATTATTTTTGATTCCAATTTTTAAAAGTTTTACTGTTTCTTAAACCAGTGCAAAATAATTTAGATTTTCTGCAACGCTGATTCGTTAAAATATAAAAACGATCCACGTGATTTATTATTGATTATGTCCGTATATATGTCCTTTAGTATATATAGCTCGTATGCTTTCGTCATAAAGCATATCTGTTGCGTTGATCTGGGATCAAACTGTGAGCATCTAATATTGAAAATTTACAGTGAATAACTAATCATGTCTGGACGTGGAAAAGGGGGTAAAGGTTTAGGAAAAGGCGGTGCAAAGCGTCATAGGAAAGTACTACGCGATAACATCCAAGGTATTACTAAACCTGCCATTCGTCGTCTTGCTCGTCGAGGGGGTGTGAAACGAATCTCTGGCCTTATTTACGAAGAAACTCGTGGAGTACTTAAGGTATTCCTAGAGAATGTCATTCGTGACGCTGTCACATACACCGAGCACGCCAAGAGGAAAACTGTCACTGCCATGGATGTGGTTTATGCCCTCAAGAGACAAGGCAAAACCCTTTACGGCTTCGGTGGTTAGCCTTTCTGTTATGCACAGACTTGAAACTCTTCAGAATCTTTAAACTCATTTCTTAATTGAGCGGACAATTTTGATTATAGTTATGTTTTGTCTTAGTCAAGAAGTAGACTAAAAAAACTTCGTTTTCCCTTTCCTTCTAGAGATTGCTGTGTCATTTTTATGGAACCGGAGCCAGTTCTCCAATTAATTTCTTGAAAATATTAAAACTGTGACAAATAAGTCACTTCCTTATTTCGACCTGCTTATCAACCTTTCCGGAATCATTTTTTTGATAGTGGTTAATGACATCTACAAATTAAAAATGGTTGACGGAAGCAATAAGTTTTCCGTTTGAAAGTTTTTTTTTCTTTTCTTAAAGATAGCCCTTTGTGTTCTGTAGAGATAACCACATCTACATAATCTGGCCAATTAAAATGGCTTGCTTATCAATTGTGAAAACTTCACCTTTTCGGTTCTCTAAGCTTTAATAAAGTATGAAACAATGTAAATGTAAACGTCTCAACTTCTGAGACTATTTTCTTTCCACTTTCGTTGTAGCTTATTTTAGTAAATGCCTCCCCCCCCGCTCTTTTTTTTTTTTTTTTTTTTTTGTCTTAAGGTGAGCGAATCTGCTTGTTAGGCAACTCCAGAGTTTTCTCGTTCCAACGGGATTTCATGATATTATGCTTATTATTGTAGATAGTTAAACTTCGATTACTCAACGGGAATGAAAACCATGTAAAAATCCAGTTCTAAATTTACTAGAAACAGCTTTTTGAAACGACTCAAAAGAGTATTATTACTATGCAGCATTTGGCTCATGTGATAGTGTGAGGTCCCACTGATAGGAACCCAAAACAGCCGTATAGCTCTGCTTGTCTTCCAGGCAGGACTTCTCTGCTTCGGAGACTCGTAAAACTGTTTTGTTTATTATAGAATTGAAGCGCCATATATAAACATGATATCGAACTAGTCATTTACCTCTACAAAATGTATTTTTACTTTATTATTAATAAAAATTGGACGACTTCACCTCTGTATGACCTCGCGTTGTTCAACTCCATTAAATTTTAACAAATTTCTGGAGTAGAATGAAAAATAGCAAAATTATCGGAAAAACCTGCATTTCGCCGTAAAATTAAGCCAAATTATGTAACTGAACACAGACTAACTTTGCCAAAAAAAAATTTCATCCAAATGTAAATTTTCAAAATAGTTTTTGGCTGGGGAAAACTTTTGTAGGTACGGGGGGGGGGGATCTTGATTTTTGAATAGGCTAGATGTGGCTCGAAATAACACGAAGCCTTTCCTATCATTTAGCTTCAGTTTACAAAATATAAACTACCTCATAAAGGAAGTTCCCGCTCCTGTTAAAGTATTCTCCGGCTTTATTAGCTTAAGTAAATAATTAAGCTTAAATAGGGATAGAGAATACGACATACTAAAGGATTTTCTTTTTGAGATTAAAACATTATAAAACCTCAAAGAAGAAAACAAGTGCTGTTAAAAAAAAGACAAACTTTAAACTTTTCTGTTTCAGCCAAGTTAAGTAAAAGCAGAGATAACATTTTTATGAATTAAAAAGGAATATGTATACATATATGCATATATATAAGATATATTTAAGAAAAAGCATCCCTGGCCCAGATAAAGAATCGAAGTCGACCAAACACGAAATATTACACGTTTATTAATAAAAATAATCGAATCCATATATGAATAGTGAAATACATACGTAAAAGCAATTTACCGAGAGCTTATCGAGTATTTCGTATTTAATTTTTGATGAATGCAAAGAAATCTTTTTAAGTATTAATTTTTAAAATTTCATTGAATTTTTTTACATTTAAAAATAAATAATTCTAAGTTTAGTCCAAATGAAAGGCGAATCCATTTGAAATCTGTCAAGTGAAATACAAATTTCAATATGGTCAGAAAGATACCTAGGTGCAATCTACTGTTTTTCATATTTAAAATTGTATTCTTACGCAAAAAAGCCCTAAAGTGATCATACAAATTGAGAGCAAAACGTATACATCTATTTTGCAATTCTTCTCTTTTATTTTGATAAAAAATATCATAGTTAAATGAAAAGAAAGAATGTACGTTTCAATTGATTTTTGTTTAGATTTTTAAGTTTTTGAATCGTAATATGTTTAAAAATTATTTTTTTTTTGAAAAATTATACCATGAAGTCTGGTCGATATGGAGGGTTATACCTGGAATTAATTCCTGATAAAGCAAATATGAAGCAAAAGCTTAGGTCTTGAGCAAAACTTTTTACAGCCCATAGACTAAGCGGTGGTAGTGGGGGGGGTCTTTTGATATTTTCCGAAAAAATGCACAAAAGTAAAACCTTTGTATTGAGAAAAAATGATTAGAACTTAATAGATTTTATAGCTTCCCCCTAATATTGGTATGGTATATGCAAATTAAAGTCAAAAAACTATTTACATCAAATTTTGCCAACGTCATCATTTTTATGGTTAATATCAATGCTTTTTGAAGTCAGCTGTTTTTTTTAAACTAACATTTTTACCATATTGTTGGTAATGTCTGTGTTATAACTAACATTCATACATCAACTTTAAAGGTGAAATACCATGTTTGTTTGCTTTATTTAATTTGTTATATACACTCAAGGGACTGGAAGCTAGATTAAAGGAGAGACATAAAAAACATGTCTATATTTCTGAAGTAACTGGAAAAAGTAACATTGTTTTAAGAATATCACAAACTACCTAATGTGAGATGGTTTGTACAAGAGTAAAGAAGATACCCTTAAAGACAAGACAGAACGCTTAATCCGATTATATGCAAAGATAAGATTAAATCATCAGTTCCAAAATTAACCATTTAATGAGGAAATTCTGAACATTAAAAAAGCATCTAAAGGGTTGCCAAAGTATCTGCATCGGCTAATTGTTAATTAGCGTGGTGAAATCTAAAACAAAAGCTGTCAATATTAGCCAAGCTATCGTGCGGATAACTCGCTGAAAGTCTTACATTGCACGAGTGATTTTTGATTAAGCATTTCAAATGGATCATGTAATTGGTTCAAAATGGCTGATTATAAAGTAAATTCGTTTTGTGCTTTTGCGTTGGTTAGTTGGATGTGTTTTATGGCATGTCAGCCCTTTTGGGTTATCTAATGCCAAATTGGGTATATGTACCACTCCACTGATATAGTGGTTAGAGAGTTCGCCAATGGTCCGAGAGACCGATGTTCAATTCAAGATCGAGTCACACCAAAGACTCAAAAATGGTACTTGATGCCTCCTTACTTAACACTCTAAGCCAGTGTCAGCAAAGATCAAACATAAATCCTAGACGAGGGACTCAAAGAAGTTATGAATGATCTATTATCACAATTTCGTATTAAAAAGTATTGGTGTTTTACATAGAATTGATGAAAGATTATATCACTGCCGAGAAGACCGCGGACTGGCATCTCCGTCTCACAACCGTGAGAAGAATGACAACACTTTTCTCTGCAACGGCACATAAATTACGTTAAAAGAAGAAGATTATATTTGCCAATAATGAGAGAGTTAACTGAAATGTATCCGTGGGTATATGAACGGATTTCACACGGTAAGAATAAGTGATAAGTTTGTTTTTTTATGGGATGCCTGTGGAGTGATTTGATGATTGAGCTGTGCTGATGAGACATTGAAGAGTATGGGCAGCATTACAAGCGGGCGTGGAGTCACTGAATCAATCAGGGTTACTTGCATAAACACTATGGATCGGTGTGCCAGCGTTTACAATGCAACAAGTGATTTCACCACTTTGCTACATCGAACAAGTGAACATGTGGAACTTTTCAGTAGCCGCATCAAACAAAATACCAGAGGTTTGATGTGCATGAACCATTTGATTTTGAAGGGCCACTGCTGAAAAGTCGGTTTATCAGTATTGTAGCCTTATCTGAAGTTAGTGTCAACTGCAATGATGCAGAGAATGTAGGTAAAAAGAATTTTCTTAATGGAATATGTGTTGAAAAAGCCGTAATAAAGAAAAACATCCAGGTTAAAATACTAAATGATCTTTTTCTAGGTGTGAATATCCAAGGAAAGGAGATCAACATCGATCCCACAATTTTTTTCACCGATTTGATAACATTGGAAGAATCCGATAATAACACTCAGGATAATTTTGCATTCAAATTTACCCATGAACCAACAGCGCTGTTGAAAGATGGTCTCCTGAGAATGCCATTGAAGTCTAAACTGAAGTATACCTCCTGAATAAGTGACCCAAAATAATCACCAATGAAATTGAAGTTTGTGCTGTAGATGGTGGAGCGTTACATCATAATGCATATCGATGGTATCAAATGCTATTTTACATTCATGTCAATGGTGTCAAATATTATTTCACATTCATGTCGATGGTGTAATATCCTAACTAACAAAAGGGAAATAACCTCTGATGCCACAGGGGTTACGGCCCCTACTACATCCGGGGTATTTGATCATTAAAGGAATATACCAGGCATAGCAGCAGATGTTCGTTTTCCCTCTGTCTTTAATCATCACCCATCTTATCGATTCATCTTGGTAATAGTCCATACCTAGCAAGTATCCATTACCTCAGACATAAAGACTTTACATTGGCGACGAAGAAAGAGTCGTTTACTCACCAAAAACACCAAAAAAAAAAAAAGAAAAGAAAAGAAAAAACCTGCCCACATGCCGAAAAAAAATAACATGGCTGCCTTACCACATTACCCACAATTTGACTACGAATCAAAAAAACAAATCATCAAAATGGACAAAATATGTCAACAGACAGAAATTATTTTACTGCGTACAACATAGAAGACGATAAACTGCAAAAGGCTATATTTTTAACTTTTGTTGGGGAAGAAATAAATGATCTTATTGACGAACTACCGTCTGAACAAACCACACCGGAAAAAAACGAAATACACTTTGATAAGCTCGTTCTGGCCGTGCAAAACCACTTCAATCCAGAAAACAACACTGAATATAACCGATTTATATTCCGAAAAAAAAAAAAAAAAAAACCCACCCAAAACATATCGGGAATTAAAAGAGGCAGCAGCTATGTGCCACTTCACAGACAAAAATGCAGAAATAAAACCCCAGCTAATAACGGGCTGTTTATCAGGAAAAGTTCGCCAAAAGGGACTGATGAACCGAAACATGCTTCTAGGCGATCTAATAAACTACGCCAAAATGACGGAAACCATATCCAAACAAATGGAACAGATGCGCTTAGAAGACGCCAACTCTACTACAAAACCTACCACATCCATTAATGCAGTAGCCAACAAAGTCACGCATGAACAACAATGGCCATGCAAACGCCCCCAGCAAAACCGGCGCAGAAATTGCAATGGGAAATACCCACATGAACGGGGACCGACATCCTGCCTTGCATTCCAGAACCAGTGTGTCTATTGCCAGAGATGGGGACATTTCGCCTCTGTCTGTTTCAGAAAACTGAATGACGAGGACAGACGGCAAAGAACAAACCGCCCCCGACACCCACAACTCAAACCAGTCGACGACTGGTAAATTGCATTGAGGGCCATCAACAAGACTCAAACAGCGGCAGTGACACGAAATATGTATTCCATACAGGTAAAGTAAAAAACCTTCCTTACTTTGACTTATCTTTTGGTGATGGCCATCAAATGTTCAATGTGTTAGCTGACTCTGGCGCCACCATAAACATTTTGTCTGAGGCAGATTACAAATCCCTAAGACCAACGCCCCTCCTCCGACCCACAAAAACCGTAATATCTAGATTCGGGGTCAAGAAAGCCACACCAGTCCTAGGTCAATTCAGCACACTTCTAAAGTTTAGAGGCATCTCCTGCCAAGCGGACATACATGTTATAAAGAACCCAGAAAAACCCATTATCGGCTGGGAAACATGTAAAAGGGTCAAACTACTGTCAGCAAACGCTCATTCAGTCAACCACACCAGTAACTCTGATGCGCAGACCCCACTCCCCACTCTTGAACTTCTAGGGGACTACGCAGACCTGTTCAATGATCAGGGTAAACTCAAAGAAAAAAAAGTTCATAGATGAAAAAATACCACCCATAGCTTAGAGATACCGCAGGGTCCCCTTCCACGTAAGGAAAGATATAGAAGAGTTAATAGCCAAAGATGAGAAACTGGGAGTGATTGAAAAGGCAGACGGACCAACCCCATGGGTATCTCCTATTGTGGTAGTACCCAAAAAGGGTCAAAATAAAATCAGGATTTGCATCGACATGAGGGCGGCAAACAAAGCTATCAAAAGGAAACGACACCCAACCCACACACTCAATGAACTGAAAACTATTCTATCAGGAGGTAATGTTTTCAACAAATTGGATCTTAACCAAGGCTATAACCAATTGGAACTAGCTGAAGAATCCCGATATATAACCACCTTTGCAACACACCTGGGCCTGTACAGATATAAAAGACTTTTTTTGGTGTCAACTCCGCCAGTGAGATATTCCAGGAAGAAATCAGTCAAGCACTTGCAGGGATTAAGGGAGCTATCAACATCAGCGACGACATCCTTTGCTTCGGATCAGACCAGCAAGACCACGACCAAAACCTCCATGCGATATTCAGACGACTTCGGGAAAAAGGACTCACCCTAAATACCAGCAAATGTGAGTACAACAAGAGGTCACTGGAATTCCTTGGACATACCTTCGGTAATGAAGGCATCAGCCCAAGCAACCTCAAAATAAAAGCAATCCTTGGATTACCCGACCCTAAAAACGCATCAGAAGTCAGAAGCTTGTTGGGGATGACTAACTTCTGTGGGGCAGAATTCATTCCAAACTATGCAACCCTCACTCATGAACTACGTCAACTAACAAAAAAAAACAAAACAAAAAGAACACACAGTGGTCCTGGACTGAACGCCACACTGAATGTCTAAAAACATTAAGGAGACACTGAGCAAAGCATGCTCACTTGCCTACTTTGACCCGAACAGACACACTGAAATATATACGGATAGGCATTTCTGCAGTGCTGTCACAAATATATACGGATAGGCATTTCTGCCGTGCTGTCACAGAAACACTGAAATATATTCGGTAGGCATTTCTGCCGTGCTGTCACAAAATGGACGGATAGTACAATTTGCAAGTCGTGCTCTATCCGCAGTTGAACAGAGATACTCTTAAACAGAACGTGAAGCACTCGCCATCACATGGGCGTGTGAACACTTTCACATATATATCTTTGGAGCTCCATTCACTGTCTTTACAGACCACAATCTCCTAACATCCATTTTTAACAACACCCGCTCCCAACTATTAGCACGCATTGAACGCTGGGTTTTGAGAAAGCAACCATACGACATGACCATCATATACAGACCAGGCCATGATAACCCAGCTGACTATCTCAGCCACCATCCAACGCACCTACCACCAAGCTACAGAGAACAAAAAGTAGCAGAGGAATATATAAACTACATCCTCTCAACCTCAACCCCCAAAGCAATGACAATTGATGAAGTTGCAACGGAAACGGCAAAAGACAAGACACTCACCACCGTCATCCAAGCCATCCTTACCAACAAATGGCATGGTGTCGAGGATAGCATAAACAAAGCAACATTCCACACTCTGCACACCAATCGTGCCGAACTATCACTTGCACACAAAGACAGCATCATCCTCAAAGGGCACCGGATAGTACTGCCTGAAGCACTACAAAACAGAGCTGTCAAAATTGCACATGCTGGACACCAAGGCATTGTGAAAACCATGGCCCTTCTCCGAGAAAAGGTCTGGTTCAAAAACATGCAGCCTCTAGTAGAAGAAAACATCAAGAACTGCCACACCTGCCAGACCAGTACCCATAAACCGACAAGAGAGCCACTGCAGATGTCCCCACTACCAGCAGCCCCATGGTCAGAAGTCAGTGCTGACTTTGGACACCTCCAAAACGGATAGTACTTCTTCGTTGTCACAGACGAATAATGTTGTCGACATCCTGGACTTCATCTCAACAACATCAGTCATACCCCGCCTAGACAAGATATTCGCCGAATTTGGCGTGCCAGTCTCCCTCAAAACGGACAACGGCCCACCATTCAACAGCCACGAATTCAAAACCTATGCCTCCATCACTGGATTCAAACACAGGAGAATAACACCCCTATGGCCTCAGGCCAACGCAGAAACAGAACGCTTCATGCGCACTGTTAAAAAAGTCTATTAAAACTGCCCTAAAGAAAGGTCGAAGCTGGAAGCAGGAATTATTCAAATTCCTGCTGGACTACCGAACGACACCACATTGCACCACTGGCGCACCCCCAGCCACAATCCTATTTGGCCGGACCATAAAAAACCGCCTGCCACACCTGATCACACCCATTGCTGAAGACTCCAGCATTAGGGAGCGTGACACCGAAGCCAAGAGAAAAATAAAGCAATACGCTGATAGAAAAACGTACGAGACACCCAATGATCTCAGGGTGGGTGATACAGTCGTTGTAAAAAGCGACAACACATCAAAGGCTCTCACACCTTACCAGCCTAGCCCAATGACTATAATAAAGAAAAAGGGATCCATGATCACCGCCACACACAAAGGTAGCCAAACTACAAGAAATTCCAGCTTCTTCAAAAAAATCCCTGAGCCCGCACATAACCTACTGGATTACCCCTCATCTGAAGATGAAAGCTACACACATACCACCAGAATCTATAGACAACCAAACACAACACACAACTCTAAACCTCAGGCTTTTAAGCAGAACAAAACGGCCTCCCAAAAGATTTGATCACTAACAAAAAAAAAAAAAAAAAAAAAAAAACATACCTGTACACAATAGTCTGAATCATCATCATTTTCTTTTCTCTCATTCAGGTTAACAGACGTCTCCTCCGACATAGAGTCCGAGCCATCGGTTCAAGCATCCCAATCACTTCACAGACTGAATGAACTCCCTCCCCAGATAAGTATTACTACCACTGTCATTGTTGTTATCATTATTTAAAAAAAAAAAAAAGAGCATTGTAATATCCTAACTAACAAAAGGGAAATAACCTCTGATGCCACAGGGGTTACGGCCCCTACTACATCCGGGGTATTTGATCATTAAAGGAATATACCAGGCATAGCAGCAGATGTTCGTTTTCCCTCTGTCTTTAATCATCACCCATCTTATCGATTCATCTTGGTAATAGTCCATACCTAGCAAGTATCCATTACCTCAGACATAAAGACTTTACTGATGGTATTAAAGGCTATTTTACATTCATGTTGACGGTATTAAATTCTATTTCACATACGTGTCGATGGTACCATAACGCTCTCAACTGTTGCCTTAAGACCTCCCATCAACAAATCGTGCAACAGTTTACCATTGAAAGGACTGCAATAAAATGGGGTTGGAATTTTATTGACAAAGTTTTCGTCCCAATAAAAACATTCATTATGTGCACCTGATTGGCTCAAAAAATTCATCCACTGCAATTGCCTGTTATCCTCAAGATCTCTGTATAGAACCATTTTATGAATATGCAGGAAAAATGTGTGTAAGCTTGAGGAGATTGCTGGCAATGTAATTGTTGCGGGGCCGATAAATATATCGATCCCACAAACTTTTAAAATATAAGTGAGTGATAACGAACTAGGCAAGAATGACAAAAGGTGGTTGTCAAAAGTCAATTTTTTATCATGGTGAATCGTAATCGGAATATCGTACGGCGAATGCCGGTTCGAAAAATCCAGGAACTGGTAGTTGTTGCAGAAACTTGTCGCTGGTTCAGGACTGGATTGCTGGTGAAAGTCTGATAGTCAGGACTGGCAGTCACTGGTGCAGGACTGGTAACTGCTGTTGTAGGACTGGAAGCTGCTGGAGCAGAAAGGTAGTCGTTGGTGCAGGACTGGTAGTCCCGGTGAAGGAAGGTGATCGTTGATGCAGGACTGGTAGTTGCTGTTGCAGGAAGGTAGTCGCTAGTGCAGAACTGGTAGCTGCTGGTGCAGGAAGGTGATCGCTGGTGCAGGAAGGTAGTGCGACGTGCCGCCTCAGAGGGTACTAGGTTTGACTTTCGGAATTAGCCCTGAAAATGTTTGTTTGAGAGGCTAATAGTTAGGACTGCTATATCGTGCCGTCTCAAGAGGTGTTGGAATAGGCTTTCTGAGTTAGCCCTGAAAAAGCCTGATAAGCTGAGAGGCTGGTAGTTTTCCGGCGTCGTCGGCTGGTTGGAATCAGGACACTAGCTTTAAGGGAAGCCTGGAGTAGTGCGTCACGGGCAGCTGCTGCTGATAAGGCTTCGGTCGTAGAGTTTTCAAGGAGAGAATCGGATTCCTCCCACACCCTTGGCTGACGTCCAGCTAAAACTGTCGACCGTTTTAATACCACCGCTTTTTATGTCTACAGCGCGTTACTACCCTTAGTTGTATAAGTAAAATGAATTTGCTTATTATCACAAAATAGTAGTGACAGACTTCATTCTACATCGACGAGGGTTTTTTTTTATTACAACCTATTTTGTGCTACAGCTGCGAACTGTCCTTTGAAAGACCGACTGATTTTATTATTTTTAAAAGATGGTCTGTGTGGAGCGACTTGGTTCCTTAACAACCAGTCCTTAGATAGCTATTGGCTGACAGCATCAGTGACTCATCGCTTCTTGGAAATGTTTTTTTTTCTTTTGTGTGTGTGTTTGTGTGTGTGTGTGTTATAAGTAGCTGTTTGACTACTATATAATGATTCCGACTTGGAAAACAAGGACGACGACTTCTCGAGGAACATCTTTGATTTATTTGATTAGAGGTTATTCAAATGACCTTTCACTTTCACTTTTGTTGCGTGGCTCATATGGTTTTGATATTTTCAATAGCTTTTCAAGTTAGGAAACCTACCTTTAACTTGTGGGGATTTAGGAATTAACAATAAAACTCCCAACCGGATGTTGACTCGTCAGCTGCCACATACAAAATGTATAAACACGTCGCCACGCATAAGGCTCCACGCATCCATCCGGTTAAAAATCAGAAAAAAAGAAAAATAATAAAAAGTAAAGTAGCCAATGGGAAGCGGTCGCGCCAAAATTAGAAGGATTTTGGAGTGGCGAATTTGGAGCCGGTGGAGAGAGATAAATACTCAGGTTTTCTGTGAACCGGGTCTTGTCAGGGAGTGTCCGTCAAACCAACAACATCATTTTGCTGTCTGGTGTTTTGGGCACCACGCTACGTCCCAAGACGAAGCGTTGGTTAGTCCATTCACCAAGTAAATAAAGGAAAGTATGGAAGAAATGTTTTCGTCTCTTATCTGTTTCTATCTTTTCTTTTTGTATATTTCTTTTGGACAAGGCATTGCGCCGGGCAGTCAACGTGGGGTAAAATAATATAACCAAAATATGGAGTCAGATATCTTACGGCAACACAGCCTTGCCCTTAGCCCCTGACCTTCAAAAACCCTTTTAAATCCCACAAACTCTTTCCATTAATTTTTAATGGGCTACGATTTGAGTCATTTTGAGAAGACAATTTTTCTCTCATAATATTTTTAGAAACATTAGAACTTGTACATGTGTGGGTAAATGAAAATAGACTGATTTTTTGGCTTTGTCAATAATTTTTGTTGATTGAGTATCTTAAAGGGTCCTTTGTAAGATGGCTGCAATGTTTGGGACTTAACCAAGTCAGAGACGAAAACTTGTATATATGTGTTGAATAATAGATTGGCGGAATCTATTATTTGGTAGGTAGTGTAGAATAATTTAAAACGGTCGTAATAAAAACTGTTGGGTCATTTGGTTTTAGTGACCTGTGATGACCCCAAAGTTGTTTGAGAACATGGATATATTGGACAGGAAAGTCACATCATAACATGACTCTAGGAAGTCGGAAGTTAAGAAATAATATAACTTACGTCAGAAATCACCGATGCGATCAGCAGAGAATTCAATACCTGCTATAATTACTGACTCAGCGTCCAAATGGATAGGGAGATAGTAAAATGAAAGTCGCCAAGAAATAGATTATGCGCTCATATACATCTAAGTTGTTCTTCATCCCAACCCAGATGAACTAGAAACACTGGCGAAAAGATAACGACGGAAAGAAATACAGACGACGACAGAGACACAGCCAGCTGCGACACGTGGTGACAAAGATGAATGCAAGAGAGGAGCTGGGCGATCAACGGCGTAGCAGTTAGGACAACGTAGCATACTCACTGAACTGGTATACAACACATGTATGCAGAAATTTAGGCCTTTGATGTTGTACAAGATAATTGTATACAAATTTCGCCCCACTAATTTTGCCTTTTTGCAAGCCGATCCACAAAATAGGTATGAGTGGTTCAGTGGTGTCCACTTGCACATGTGAAAACCACTCATCAGGAAATAGACGGAGTCGGGTGGGGGGATGAGCGGGTATGTCTTTCGACTTTGGCCTTTTTACATAGCACGCAGATTTTTGATCACGGTCGAATGTTAGTCTTCACGCTTGGCCAAACAAATTTGTGACAAGCCGAATTGAAACAATCGGGTGTGGGATTAGATAAGTATTAGGTATTGTGGCAGAGCTGGGTGCTTGATAATCATCACAAGCGTGCCAAGTGTCATCACTTTTGGATACCAGGTGCAAAAAAGAAGCCTAGTTTTTGTTTGATGGACGGATGATACACAATTCCATCATTTGGTCAAATTCGGCTTTTGTCATGCTCAATTTTTCTTGTACTGGACGACAAGGACGTCCGTGCAGAGGAGGGTCGCTAGTAGCAATGTGATGGTGTGGGAAAAAGTATCTTTGTGAAGGGATGGTTTAGTAATATTATCGAACTTCTTTAAAAGTTCACAAAATTGAGGTTTATCGTCCGTGTTAGCCTAAGTAGAGCATTATGGAATTCCATTATAAATGAATCCTAACGACTTAAAATTCGTTTTTGGATCGGTCAGATAACGTCTGAGGATATCAATGAGAAGCGTAAAAAATCTGTGCCAAATATGATTATTTTTATGTCCGCTAAAATAAAAGAAATTGATGAAAACCCATCTAAGCCGTAATTCTAATATTAGTACCTCTGGCCATTAGTCTCTATTAGCAATTTATTATCGGACTGTAGTTTAAGTTTGAGATAGCTTTTAACTTGTCTGTCTTAAGCGCAGGGATTAATAATATTTGTGCCCTACAGTCCCCAAGAAAACAAATGCTAGTGGTGCAGTCACACACAAATAATAATAGGCAAAAGATGTCTCCCAGTGAGTCACATTCGGTCGACACATTGGATATTGGCTTGAAGATCCCTTTGACATGTCACGAAAATTGAGTGTGTGGCTTAACAAGAAATACACCTGTTGCCTAAAGTAAACAGGACGCAGATACTCTTTCGGAAATGTAGCATAAGTTGAGTAGGTGGCATAATAGGAAGAGCACATGTTTCCTAAAATAAACCGGGTGTTGATTTTTTCCCAGAGGAAGTGCTGTGGGAATTGAGTGAGTGGCATGCTAGAAAGAGGTGTGTCCACGTGCAACGTGTAGATAGCAGACTGAAGGTGTGGCCATGAGAATTTTCGTTGGTGTCCGGAATATAATATAACTTGCAGAAACTAGCGGAGACCAGAGAGAGAAGACCGTTGAAGGCAACTAGACGTCACGTCGCTCTGAGCTCTGGCTTTGCGGTAGACTGTTCAGAGTTGAGAGTTAGAGAAAGTTTGAGATGTTCGAAACTCGAAAAAGTAAAGAAGCAAGAAGAAACTTAGATGTTTTGATGTCTTGAGTTGACCCTGTACGAGAATCGCGAAAATAGAGAAGCGAGAACGAACAAAGATGATTCGATGCTTAAGGTGGTCCTGTACCAGTTTCGTGAAAGCAGAGAACGAAAAGGAAAAGCGGAGAAGTTCCACAAAAGATCCGTACCGTTTGCTCCTCTGCCATCTCCGACTCTCTCTCAACCGTACAGGAAAAGAAAAGAAACTGATTATATTTTCATACATCAGCGTTGTTATTTTCCTCTTCTATACAACAGACAGCTTAGGATTTTCTTGAGGTCACCTGGAATAAACAGGATAGCTTGCAGTACTTGTCTTATTCCCGAATTACTATGTAGATATCACATAAGATCTTTGCTGTTTCCCTTTGCACGATGTTTACAAAGTGAGTAGGTTTTACTGACGTTGTCAAAACTCTTAGCCACGTTATTCAACTTGGCATCTAACCTGTGTTGCTCTTCTTAGAGTCTAACTAGATGGTCTCACTCTGATATGGAAGCCGTGTTGTCTAAGGCTTTATTTGTAATACTATTTGCAATGTGTGCTAACTTCTCGATGTATGTATCCTCTCCTACCATGGTTAGAACATTATGATATGCGACAGGTAGACGCAGGAGAAAAATAGGACGCACAATGCCGTCTTTATTACTCTCTCTAGCTAGGTACTGAAAACTGCAAAGAAATTGGGAGGGTTTGCTATCTCCTAAGCTTTCTTCAATGAGGAATTGTGACAAGGTCTTTTGCTCTGGAATTGACGTCCTCCGAATGTGTTTGTCCCTCGGCCAATAATAAGGTTCTTCTTCAGACGGGGAAATGATGATATCTCTAAACTTCTAAAGTGAAGGGGTAATTTAGAGACTGCTTAATAGTATTTCATTTTTTTGTTTTGTTTGGTAATTCCTCGTCTACGAAATATAAACTGATGAGGAATATAATCGACCACATATAGAAAAAAAGGAAATTCAGCCAAAGACCAGATTTAGCTATAATCACGGTGTATCAGCACTCTCTCTACCAGGGGCTGGATAGCAGCAAGCGACGTCAATAGTAAACCAAAGAAAGTAGAGAAGAGGTAATATTACAGGCGCCAATTCAAAATGCGAGTGAAGAAGAAGAAGAAGAAGAAGAAGAAGAAGAAGAAGAAGAAGAAGAAGAAGAAGAAGAAGAAGAAGAAGAAGAAGAATTTTAATGACTCTCCATATGGGTCCAAAGAAAGAATAGACAACGTAAGCTAATGTTCAAACACGATTACACATGAGGTGCGAAAGGGTTGCTAAAACATATTCCTTTAGCGGTCAATAGTCAACGTGGGAACAAGGTTAAAACCAAAAATGAACACTTATCCGTCTGTTGGTCTGAATGCCCTGTTTATCTTTATGGTATACGCTTTTGGTTCTGTTTAGGGTTGTTGGTTTAAAATGCCACTGTCGGTTGGTTTCAGTAAGGTTCAAAATGTCCGTCTTGGTGCTGATTGATTTTCCGGCCTGGAGCTTCCTCCTGCTTGCCTGGATTTGCCAATCGTACGTCTGCTCGCTGCCAGGGTTAACCGTCCTCTGTTCACTTTCCTCTCTCTGTGTCCCAGTAACTTCTGTTGCTCACTGGGTTGCCCGCCAAGTCTTGGCCTTTTCTTTCCCTTCGTAAATCTTGCCTGATTTGGGCCATACTCATTCTTCTCAAAAAGTAGTATCGTCCATTCGTTAGGGGTAAATAACCCATTTTTTATATTCTCCCAACACAAAAAAAAAAAATGCAATGTTGTCCTCAGCGTATGTTCCTTACAAATACATTTGGTATATGACCATAAATCAGCACTTTTATCATACAACAATCATTTCTGCTAGTAAACTGATCACCCGCAAAAAAAAAGAAAGAAAAGAAAACTTTGTATTCCTCAATATGTAACTGTAACCATGATAATTTGTAGTTATTTAGCAATTAACTCTTTTAGAATCGTTCCCTGGGTGTGAAATATCAGTAAGAGGACTTTCATATTCTTTCGGTATTATTATGGCTGATTATTAGTGAAAGCATGTGTTAGGGTCCCTCGTGCATTATTCTAAAACACTTGTTAATTCATTAAGTCTATGAAAATTATGTCTTTTTTAGTGATGAGATCTGGAATATTAATTTGTGCTATTTGTACCCAATTTGTTTTATGAGTTTGTGCGTGATTATAAAAGGATACTTCGCGTTTACTTCAGCTGGACCATTATTTTTCAATAGAAGTCAATCATCACGAGGCAAATCATTTATTCAAGAGTAGTTCGTCTTCAAGCAGGAATAATTAAACATGGGTAATTTGACGATCACTTAAATCAGTTGCTTTCCTTATAGAATGTTTCCCTTAGCCTGAATTATTTGTAGATACGGTTATTGTTTATTTGGTTTGTGCCCTGTTGATGTTGTTTATTCATCGTGTTGGTTCATTTCTTCAAGCATTGTTAAAGTTGTGTACAGCTCAGTAAAAAAAATCCTCTGTGGGTTAGATTTTCCAATGGATTGCTTGTAAACAGTTTAGTGTCTTATCAAGAACAACCCTAACAGGTGCTACCGCTCCGGGTCAAAGAGGACCTTGGAGCAATGATAACTAAGGAGCAACTCCACACTGCTCGAGTCCCGCAAACGAAACCTCATCACTGGATTCATTATAAAGTCTTAACCAGGACTAAAATGGCCTTAAGTTTGTCTTGTAGTGATCGTAGTTTAAAAGTTATACCCAGGACTAAATGACCTTAATACACAAAGTCCTTACTATATTTCTTCTTAATCTTCCTTTTAGTTCTTTAGGATGTCCGAGGACAAGTCTTCCGTGGTTTAATAGGGCTGTCTGGCATGGGACAACTTTTAACATTATATGTCAAAGAAAGTTCCATCAGAAACAGCTGCTGTATGTTATAGTTCTCACAAGACGCATCTCCTCTGGTTATACGTGCAGAACGTATATTTCTATCATTTCCTTTGAAAAGTTTATTTACTCTGTGTTGTGGGAGTCTTACCCATCTTACCATAATGAACTCTTCTCACCGTTATTAGTAATGAGAAAAATTGTTCAAACGACGGAGTGTATCGGATAGCGGATATTAAAAAAAAATCTGTAAGAACGTCACGTAATCAAAAAGTGATTTTCATATTTTTCTTTCTTCCAACTTCAAAGAGAAAAATTTAATTCGGCGCTTACAGTTTGTGTTGTACAAAAAAACAAAAAAACAACCCCCCCCACAGACACAGTAATTATTCTTCATTTCTGGGGATATTTACTGAAGAAAAAAAACAAAAAAATCTTCCCCGTCCAGAAAAAAAAAAAAAAAATTTGAATAGAAATTCTTTTTAAAGTCTAAAAAAATGTTTGCACAAATGATGAAGTTCCAAATGGAGTCTCAACAAAAAAATGAGGAAAAACTCCTTCAACTTCAGAAAGAAAACGAAGAAAGAATCATAAAAGAACGAAGAAAAACAACTTCAGAAAGAAAACGAAGAAACAATATTAAAAAACGAGGAAAAACAACAACGATTCTTCCTTGAATTGCAAAAACAACGAGAAGTAAGTCTAAGTAATAACCAGCCTACAGATAGTACTACTATTTTCACTCAAAATGCAGTGTGGAACGCACTCGAAACATTTTCCTACGCACCAGATGAGGATAAGACCTTTGGGGCATATTATCGAAAGTGGAATTCAGCGAATGGGCTGCTCCAACGGTATATATAAGAAAAAAATCTAAGGAAATCCGGGTATGCGCAGGTTTTTCTACAGGATTGAACGCTGCACTCAAAGATTACCACTATCCACTCCCCGGCCCAGAGGAGGTTTTTGATAAATCAAATGGAGGAAAAATTTTTTCAAAAATTGTCTTAAGCGATGCCTACCCCCAGATTCCAATAGAAGAAAATAGCTCTAAACTATTCTGTATTAACACACACAGAGGGCTGTACAAATTTGACAGACTAGTTTTTGGAATAAAAGTCGCACCGGCTATCTTCCAACAGGTGATGGACACCATGCTGGGCGGCTTTGACTTCACTTTCGCTTATCTTGATGATATTGTGATTAGTAGTAAAACGAAGGATCTACACAGAGAACATCTGAACAATTGTAACGGTGCATAAAATATTTACTCATAACGAGAGTTTATTTTACGCATGTGTGACGTCGGGGCAGTCTGGCACTTGATCCCCCCGCAAAATAAGTCCTTCACGTTACACATACCCACCAAGTCCCTTCGTTTCCATACCCCCTCGGATAACGGAAAATATGGACTTCTAGGTTAAGACAAAATTTTATTCACCGTAGACAGAAATTCCAATTTCCCGCATAGTGTTTTCAAGGCGAATACGACATTTAACGAGAATAAATTAAAGCGAACGAAGTGAAAAAAATATATGCAAAAGAAGGCAACTCGACAGATGAACAACATAACGAATAGATTTCAACATAAGGGAACATTTAAACTATAGCAAAATTTTAATAGGTGAGGATCAAACAAATATTTAAGGCGCCGGCTATATTACACCAGCAGACAGTCTTTAACACAAATGTCTCTCTTTCTTCTTTTTTTCTTTTTTTTTCTTTCTTTCTTATTTCTTTCTTTTCCTTTTAAACTACCGACTTTATTAAGCCAGGTCGGCAGTGTGAAACACGAATGTCTCTCTTCTTTTTCCTTTCTTTCTTTCTTTCTTTCTTTCTTTCTTTCTTTCTTTTCTGAATGCATATAATTCGTTATATTTTTCTTTCTTTAACTCGAGAGAGGGCATATAATTTCAATATTTAGGAAGGATAGAAGGAAAAACAGTTTTAAGTTGTACTTAGCTTTTTTTGAAGGGTTCACTTCGCAGATTCCCCTCTTCTACGGGCGGGCGGGCAGCACCTCTGTAGAACCCGGCCGAAGGCACTGTTATCTTCTGTCCAAAGGTTCTGTTCCACTCTTTCCCCGTAGGTTTGGATAATAAATCAGCACGTATTTTCACGCTCGCTGCTGTCCTAAAACTCAATTCTTTTCGCGGGCGAGGTACTCGGAGTTTAGCTACAGTTTCAACACATCTCGTCACGCCGACTGCTATCCAAGAACTGAAAATCCTTTTCCCCAATTTCCTCTGACGAAAAGGTCCTGCTTTCGGCGCTAAAGGCTTCGGCCAATCATTTGTTTCCTTCCTTCTCCTCCACCTCAACCGGTCGTGCTACTCAATGACCTACATTCCCTTCTTCGTCCAACCAATTTGGGGTTACGGAGTGCAGATAGCTTTGACCTGCATTCTAACTGCCGCAGCGGTCAGTCGCTGGGCTTGTTAGTTCAGACACAGAAGGGGAAGGGAAATTAAATCTTACTTCTCCCCTCTCAGTGGCATACCACCTCACACAAGGTTTTTGCACAAATACGTGAATTTGGGTTCAAGGTAAAAGAAGCAAAATGCGATTTCTGTATAAACAAAATCAAATATCTGGGACATATCATTGACAAAGACGGGAGACGTCCCGACCCCGAAAGCTATCAAAGATATGCCCACCCCTGATAATGTTACGACATTACAGAGCTTCCTCGGACTTGCAAACTACTACCAAAGTTTCATAAAAAATTTGCACGATCTCCGCGTCCCGCTAAACGAACTACTAAAAAAAGATAAAAAAGTGGAGATGGACGCCCGAATGTCAAACAGCATTTGACCAAATTAAAAAGGGTATTAACATCTGATCATTTTCTCACGCACTATGACCCAAAATTGGAGATTATTGTCGCAAGCAATGCCAGCTTCTTACATAAAATGCCCGATGGGACAAAAAAGTCAATAGCCCACGCATCTAGAACCCTTCTTCCGGCTGAAAAGCATTATTCCCAGATTGAAAATAGAGGCCTTGGGAATAATATTTGCAGTGACAAAATTTCACCGATACTTGCATGGCAGATTCTTTACTCTACAAACAGACCACAAGCCCCTAATAACCATTTTCGGATCAAAAAGGAGTCTACCAGATTATACTGCCAATAGGCTACTAAGATGCGGAACGATTTTACTGAAGTACAATTTTAAAATCGAATACCTCCCGTCAAAACAGATTAGCCACGCAGATTGACTATCAAGTTTGGTACCGAAGTATAGTGAACCCTTCGAGGACACAATAATAGCAGCCTTACGAACAGACTGAAATTAAAAACATGACAGCCAACACCATCAAAGAACTGCCTGTGACGCTACTCGAGAAAAATAGCGAAGCAATGAACGACGACTTTATTACCAATATTCACAGAAAATCGCTGCAAAAAACGAAAAAGTACCAGAAGTATTTTCATTATGTGACAACGTCATCCTATAGAGTGAAAGGGTCGTAATACCAAAGAAATTGCAAAATAGAGTTTCGACACGGGACACCCGGGAATAAATAGAATGAAGAGTCTCATGAGAAGCTATGTTTATTGGCCGAAGATGGATAACGACATTACGGATATGATCGAAAAATGTAAAGGCTGTGTCTTAGCGGCAAAAGTACCCCCACTACTTTCAAACCTCGGCCAAAAACAGAACAACCTTGGTCGAGGATACATGTTTATTTTGCGGGTCCCCTGGAAGATTTCAACTACCTAATTGTAGTGGAGATTTACTCTAAATGGCCTGAGGTTCTCAGATGCAGAAGACCTACTACGGGCACAACTATTGGGTTCCTACATGAACTGTTTACGCGGTTCGGTGTAGTAGATTGTGTTGTCAGCGACAACGGAAGCAAATTCACATCAGTCGAATTCAAGGAGTTCTGCAAAATCTTCGGCTTGTAACATAGTAACCCTAACCCAAACATTTTGGTCAATCAACTGTGGTGTATTGACTTCCTTACTCCTCCCACACCTCCCATCATCCCTCACAGACTCTCTGCCTTCCTTGAATCTCTTATGCTACTCAAAAACTGATGCTCGATTCATGCAAGATGCTCCAAAAGCAGTCTGAAGCATTCCATACGTTTCTGTGACATTTTTCCAAGTTTAAAACAGAATTTTATTGCATATCGTTCTTCTAAAGTGTCCTCACGTCCAGATTGCATTTTTGAAATTCACCAGTCATGACAATCAGACTTTAGTAGGGTGTATTCCAATTGCTGCTGTAGCTGTTCATTTGAACGTGCAATCATAAAAATTGGTCTGTCATCTCATAAGATGTATAGCAATAACATACTGAATTTTCAAGAGTCTACGACAATTTTAAATGCCTGTACAAAAAAAGTTAGGAAACTTATTGAAGGCACCACGTACATGGATATGTGGATAAGGACCTTTAGAGGTCGCCATCCCTAGTATTGGAGCATCTTTGACAGTTCTCATAAACTTGTAGAAGCAGACGGCCTGGAGGCATCTTGAAGAGGGTAATAAGGCCATCCGGTATTAAACATTTCCGTCGGTCCCTGTTCGCGCAGTACAGTAGACTTAGATACGCCATTCGCTCGCTCGTTCCTCGGTTCTGCAGCGCTAAGGCAAGGTCGTCTTAGTCACACCACTCGTTTGTTCGTTCCTCAGCTCCACAACGCCAAGACACAGTAATCTTAGTCACACTATTCGTTTGTTCGTTCATCGGCTTCGCAACGCACATGTTTATTCGTTGTTCGTTCCTCGGGTCCGCAACGCTAAGACTCGGTAGTCTTAATCCACTCGTTTGATCCTCGCGACCAACTGCCTTCAACGCCTACAACTGACTCGCAGATCTCACCACCTGCTAGGACCTCGACCATCAACATCTCGCTGTCTCGACCGTCAACATTTTCGCTGCCTGGACAGTCAACATTTCGCTGTCTCGACCATCAACATCCAGCTGTCCCTTCTATCGATGACCACCAGCTGTCTCTACTATCAACAACTACCTCCAACTGTCTCTACTATCGACGACCACCAGCTGTCCCTACTATCAACGACTATTTCACCAGCTGTCTCAACTATTTCCATCACCAATACGACCATCAAACTGTTGTTATATTTTGACCTTCGACCCGGCCTAAAAATACTATTCCTAGGTAATACACCGGAAGGAAGTGACACATTCCAACGGCCAGTAATCGAAAGAGATCGCGTGGGCGGATTAAGGCTTATGATATGGGAAAAGGTGAAGGTCCCATTCTGCCATTACAGTCATGCACCGGAAGAGAGTAACCTCTGAACTGCATGACAGTTATTTCCGCTTGATGACGATTAAACATTCGATTTCAAAGATCCAGTAGGCGATCGTGTGGGCGTTGAGTTATTATTTAACTCAGTTGAGTTTGGGTCCCCGATGCAGTTGCCAGCAGACTCCCAGAGGGTTAGAGACGAGGTGTGGCAGGGAAGGCCACACCCGACCGAGGGGGACCTCGGAACCCCCCGATGCAGTTGCCAGCAGACTCCCAGAGGGTTAGAGACGAGATGTGGTAGGGAAGGCCACACCCGACCGAGGGGGACCTCGGAAACCCCCGATGCAGTTGCCAGCGGACCCCAGAGAGTTAGAGACGAGATGTGGTAAGGAAGGCCCCACCCGACGGAAGGGGCTTGAAGCCCTGATGAGTTGGGGTCCAGAGAAGATGCTGATAAGATGCAATAAAGGAAGCCAGCATCCAGCAGAGTGGACCCCATGGCCCCGGTTGAGTATCTGGAGATTAAGAAAGGCACAACGTGACGGTCATAACAGTGGGGTCAAAATATGAAGTTTAGGTTCGATCTCCGGTATCCTCTCACACGCAACCCTTCAACAACCCTTTCGAACCCTTGCAATAAAGTGAGAGGTAAATATTTTTCTAAAGAAGTCTTCTTCCTGCGTCTTTATCATGCGTCCTTCATTCCTGCGTCTGTCTTTGATATTGTGTCGTTGTGATGCTGAATGATGATGTAGATGACTATATAACACTGTAACCTACGACAAAATAAATTGTTATTTGTTATACCGTTATCTCACCTTTGTTCTCTTCATTGTCTTCCGGCTGTCACCCAACACACGAAAATAATTTGCGAGGACAACGTTCTTATCGGCTCCGCAACAAGGGAATACTCGTTTCGACCTGGAATTCTGATGATATCCCTCCCATGTGATGCACATAAGTATTAAAAATAAAAAGTGTTCGGGTTTGGGCTCGTTTCTCTATTTAAAAGGGTTCACCAAGGTGTTATAATGTTTAGCGAGAGAACGTTCAATTCACAAACGCGCGTTAGAGTTAGCGAAAGGATTTAGACAAAACACGAGATTTAAAATATAATGCCGTTTAAATGATACAAAAAGTAAATACAACCCCCCTAAAAAAAACAAACAAAAAAGAAACTGTTTGTAATGTGTGCACATATGTACATATGAATAATACAAAAACAGATTTCTCTGTCCTTGGACAAGGTAACGAATATAGATGTAATCTTGTACTTAACTTTGTTTTTCTCTTTCTTTCGCCGGTATGGCATGTAGATGATTTTAACCTCATATACATACTTTTTGGAATTATCAATTCATCCATCCACCCTTAATATTGCCTTTTTGGTCCATAAAGATATTAAGGTTCTTCACTAGAGAAGTGGGGGTTTATCCTGTGTAGAATCTTCAAAAAATGATAGTTCATTACAGAAGCTTTTTCTGCATAAACCTTATGAAATATAATTTTGCTAGTAGCAGATGATAGGTTTGATCTCTTCTTTTGTAATTGTTAATGAATTTGAATACTAACGATATGACTTTATCTAATTTCTTCCGACTGGAAAATATGGAAAAGGATATTGATAGCGCCTCATATGATTCTGCACTATTGTAATAGATTCTTGAAGAAACAATATTTATTAATTCGGTAGATAGGCATTTAAGTTTGCTCATAGGCTATTCTTTTTTTTATCTTTAATTACGCAATGTGGTTCCTGGGACTAAAATTCGAACATATCTTAAAATTTTGCGATAGTGATTGGTCAGGATATCAAATCTGCTGAGTTATCAGTTGTGTGTACATATTTGTATTTAATCCTAATGTCAGTTTTTTTTTTAATTTGGTTTTACAAGCCATTTATGTCCTTGCGAATACATTTTTTATCTATATGTTGTCCTTTAATAGCCGACCACATTACTTGGGCATCTGCAAATGTATAAATGCCTGTTATTACTGTATCAGAATAACCTCTTACAACAAAATATAGAGCTTTAAAGGCAGTGAAGTCTGTCAAAAATTCCAGCGTTGTTAACGATTTGGATTTGATGAGTGCCACTTTTGTTTTTGCAAAAATAATCCGAATATTTTCATCTTGTACTCCATGTATCAAAAATCTATATGCCTGATGTGAGGCATCACAGAACACGTAAAACTTAGTAGGTCGTGTTCTCCGAATAAAGGTAAATTCATTTAATCCGGTTAACTCCTCAGGCATAGAAACCCACTGGGATTGCATAAGTTGAGGAATCTTTGTATCCCAGTTCAAACTGAGTCCCCATAGTGACATTAATCTAGTTTCGACTTGACTGTGATGGAGGCATAAAGGATCAAAGACTTTACAACTCTGGGCCAGTATATTTCTTTTGGTTTTAGCTCCCTAATCAATGGAGCTAGTCGTTATGTTGAATAGATATTTATTGGGATTATAGTTGTATCCGCTGAATCTTTCAAATTCAGAGTTGTGTTGGGCTAAGGAATTATCCTTTTCCATTAGAGCCTTTAATTCTTAGGATTCGAATAGCAGAATCTCTACGTGTTCGCGCGTGTAGAACAAGTGCGAAGGTTTCCCCATTGGTACATAGAGTTCGTTAAGCCCCCTGATAGGCACGTTCTCCGGTCTTGCCGTGAGATACGTGAAGCCTTTCGGGCGCATTTTCGTGATCACTTTGCTCGCCTGACTGACCTCTCGGTTCAGGAGTTTCGTAGCTATTTAACCGACTTCCCCGGCCTTCGGGAGGCAGAAATCTGTGATGCGTTGAAGCAGGTCGGTCTCAACAAGTCGCCAGGACTGGACGGTTTACCCTATAAGTATACTTGAGGCTGTCGCACATGTTTGTGCCTATTCTGATGGATTGTGTTTAACCACTGATTTGCGCAGAGAGCTATTTAGGGTTGCATTACCAGGGGAATGATCATATTGCTTAAGAAAGGCAGCTAGCATGTCCGGGAGGAATTAGATGATTATAGGCCCATAACTCTGCTAAACACAGAGTTAAAGATTTTAGCCAGGGTCTTTGTGAACTGTTTAGAGATTGTCATCAGCGATCCGATCGGATCTAAGCTGAACTCCGTTGTGAACGGAAGATCGATCCAGGACAATTTGCATTTAATCCGGGAGGTCCTAGAGGGGATAGAAGACGACACTGAAGCTGCGCTGATCAGTTTAGATCAGTCCAATGCCTTCGATAGGGTGGGTCATCAGTTTTTGGCGACAGTTTTAGAGACCGCCGGATTCGAACCGGAGTTCCGCAGATGGATAAGCATGATGTACCACAGTCCCCAGGCATTGGTGCAGGTGAAGGAGAAGCACGAGAAGTTCTTCGCGATGGAATTGTCGGCCCGGGAGGGTTACCCCCTGTCCCCTCTTCTCCACGTCCTTGCTTTGGTGCCCTTGCTCCGAAGACTTAGAGATGAGGTAGGGTTAAATCCGACCCTGTTCGGAGTCCCCTTAGCCGGCTGTCTAAGGAGCGAGTGTTTCCGCGTACGCCGATATCACAAGTCTTCGTGTCCCGCCTCTTGGACATAATGGCTATGAAGAAGACGGTCGAGAGGTATTTAACGTTATTGTAACATCTTGAATGTTCAAAATTCACAAATAACAACTACAGGCGATTCTGTTAATCAGATACGAAAATGTCTCTTATTTCAGACTGTCTCCAATCCTAGCAGTCAGACGCAAACACACAGAGAGGAAAATCTTGTAAGGGTCTATGAACGAATCTCGCTTGCCGCTACAAAGAGACACCCACTCCGACCAGACCAATGCCTCATCCGAATTGTAGTTTTGGGTTTCAAATCACAACTGCCTTCCCAACGGCCAACCTTTTGAATTTGGTTTGGTTTGGTTTTATGGCATATCAACCATTGTAGGTTATTTAATGCCAAATCTATTTTAATACATGTAAACAGTTCTATTTCAAACAATTCAGTTTAGTATAAGTACACAGTTTAATTGTCAAAAACATTTCTCTTTCAAGCTATTCAGTTTAGTCAATAAAGTTAAATGGTTCCAAGTATAGCTATGTAACAACAGCAATTTAATTAAACACTTGTCATTTATTTACACAAAGTTAAATATAAAAACTGTTTTATTTGAAATAATTCAGTTCAGTATGTATACAGTTTAGTTCTATTTGACCCATTAATAGGACCCTATCAGGTGCTACTACTGCGGGCCAGAGTGGACTTGGGAGTGATGGCAATAAAGGGTACTCCGCATTCCCCAAAGCTCCAGCGTTACTGGAACCTCACCATCAGATTGTTAAGTGTCATATCCAGGCCACTCGTTGGGTGGAGTCTTACCCATCTGCAGAGGTCCAGTCGGTGTATTCTACTGCCCCAGCCAACTGGCCAAATTTAGGTTTGGTTTGGTTTGGTTTTATGCCACATCAACCATTATAAATTATTAATGGAAAAATCCGTTTTTATACATTTCTATTTCAATTCTATTTTATAAATTTCTATTTCAAATGATTCAGTAAAGTGTAAGTACACAGGTTCAATTTAAAAAACAGTTCTTTTTCAAACAATTCAGTTGAGCATAAGTACACAGTTTCAATGTCAAAAACAGTTTTATTTCAATCAGTTCAGTTTAGCATAAGTACACAGTTTAGTTTTATTAGACGCATAGTGCTACCACCCCGGGCCAGAGTGGACCTGGGAGTGATGGCAATGAAGAGGTACTCTGCATTACCCAAAGTTCCAGCATTAATGGAACCTCACTATTTACTGCATCATAACGACACAATAATAAAGACAGACGTAATGACAAAGACAGACGCAGGAAGACTTCTTTATAAATATATTTACCTCTTACTTTATTGCAAGGGTTCTAAAGGGTTGTTCAAGGGTTTTACTGTGAGAGGGAGCTGGAGACCGAACATAAACTGTAATATTTTGACCCCACTGTTATGACCGTCACATTGTGTCTTTCTTGTTCTCTAGGGCTGCTCAACCGGAGGCCTAGGGCCCACTCTGCTGGATGCTGGCTTTCTTTATTGCATCTTATCAGCATCTTCTCTGGACCCCAAACTCCATCGGGGTTCCCGAGGGCCCCCTCGGCCGGGTGTGGCTTTCCCTACCACATCTCCTCTCCAACTGTCTGGAACTCTACTGGCAACTCCACTGGCCCCCTGGGCGTCGAACTCAACTGGAACCGGAACTCAATTCAACTGGCTCGTCGAACTCAACTGAGTTATATAATCGTTCGACGCCCACTCGATCTTTGAAATCGAATGTTTAATCGTCATCAAGCGGAAACAACTGTCATGCAGTTCAGAGGTCACTCTCTTCCGGTGCATCACTCAGTAGTGTACCATGGGAATTTTTTTAGCTCGTCCCATTTCATCAGCCAATTTCCGCCCATGTGATTTCCTCTCATAACTGCCATTAGAATGTGTCACTTCCTTCCGGTGCATCACCTTGAATGGCATTTTTGACCGGGTCAAAAAATCAAAACATAACAGGAAGATGAAGGAGGTCTTTCCTCGTCTGAAGATAAACTCCAAAGCCAAAGTCTATCGTCGGCGAAAGGGTGTAGCACCGTTTCTCAGCGAGTGTCGTAAGGCCCTTCGTAATTTTCCTGGTTTCAGTGACCTTTCCTGGTCTCGAGAGGAACTGTATCAGATCCAGTCGAGGAGCGACTCGGCTGGTCACTTGTGGAGATTCGTTCTCAATGAAACTGAGCGCCAGGTTCGGGCTTCTTGAACAATTCCGAGTTCTCGCTCCCATGGCGGTTCGTACAGAACGCGTTGCTTCTTGCCGACTGGGTGGGTCTGGCAGACATGTCCGATTGCCCCCGCTACGGCAGTGGATTAGAAAAAACGGCTGTGCGTATTACTGCGAGCGGGTTCACCCGTTTTGGAGTCACGTCGGAGAGTGGACGGCCCCCAACATTCCCAAGCAGTTAGTATTGCTCGACATTGGTTACGTCGTTGACAGTGTTGACCCTTCGTGAAGAATAGAGAAACGTGTGGTGTTTTTCGCGATCCTAGCTGTGGTCCTAATGGTGATTTGGAGGACACGAAAGAAGGGATTGTATGACCATGCAAACTTTTCTAATCGTGATCTGATTCTTTTCTTTAGGCATCAGCTTATAGTTAAAATCAGATGCGATAGAAAACGCTTGGACCGCACAACATTCGACAAAAGACAGGTGAATGCAGTAAGCCTGCTCGTACTAAAGGTGGCAACGTTAGAGTCATCCTTCCTCTTTTTCTTGTGCATGGCAACGATGGTCTGGGACCTTTGAGATCCCACTCCTAGTGAGTCAATTTTGTTCCCCTTTCTCCCCAAGTTTACGGCATGATGTGTGTTATTGGCCCTGCCATCTAGTTCTTAGCACCTAAGATCTTCCCTGCCCCATATTCTTTTATTGCCTTATCTCCTATTATCCCAGCCCCCTTTTTTTCAAGATTTTGAGCTCCTACTTCAACCATCCAGGCTACCTACTCCTCTCCGTTCCCTCCTCCGTGTATCTTTTGCCCCGATCAGCTTAGTTCTACTCCCTATGTAGTGATAGTGCATTTAGTTTTCGGCTCTTTGAATACCGGGAAACAATCGGCATTCCATCTAGAGTGGATGAGAGGGTTACCAAACGGGATCTTTTTCCTTGTTCTCTTTTATTTTGGGGATTTTTTCCTCCCATTCCCTTTATCTGTTCATTGTTTATTGTAAGTAAATCGTTCCATTCGAGTTTCAAGTAGGTTTTCGCAGAGCAAATGCGGTATTTTGGTGAATGTTGTGTGATTGTGAATGTATGCCTGGAATTATTGTATCGCATGAATGGGTCAACGATTGTGGCTCACTTGGGTCCCTTAAGCAACATAAGAAAATTGACGATCGTTCCCCTTCCCCACCCCTACAAAAGCTATTATGGCTTTATGCTCCCCCAAATTTTTACATTCCTTTAAAGATTTGTTGGAAATAAAGCATATCTGTGTGTTGATCTTGAATCATCTAATATTGAATGTCTACCGTGAAAAACTAATCATGTCTGGACGCGGAAAAGGTGTTAAAAGTTTAGGAAAAGGCGGTGCAAAGCGTCACAGGAAAGTACTACGCGATAATATCCAAGCTTGTCTGGGTCGTTGAGGGAAAGTGAAACGAATCTCTGGCCTTATTTACGAAGAAACTCGTGGAGTACTTAAGGTATTCTTAGAGAATGTCATTCGTGACGCTGTCACATACACCGAGCACGCCAAGAGGAAAACTGTCACTGCTATGGATGTGGTTTATGCCCTCAAGAGACAAGGCAAAACCCTTTACGGCTTCGGTGGTTAGCCTTTCTGTTATGCACAGACTTGAAACTCTTCAGAATTTTTATTTTAACTTTCTTTTAGTTTTCTTTCTTTAGGATTAAAAAAAAAAACGGCCCTCGCCAAAAAATTAGCTCGACTATCTAATTTTTTTTAAAGATATTGAAACGAAGTGACTAATGAGTCGCCTCTTTATTTCGATCTGCTCATAGGCATTCTAAACATCACTTAATTTTTTTATTGTGGTCAATGACTTTAAGAAATTAAAATATTGTCCAGTGGTCGATTTAATCAAGATAGTTCATAGTTGAAGGAAGTTCTCTTCTTCTTTAAATGTATTAAAAATGACAGCACTTTGTTTCCATAGAGATGACTACATCTATATAATTAGGCGACTCATTAATGGCTCTTTTAACAATGGCTATAATTGTAAATACTTGACTAGTTCCCCCACCTCATTTTAAAGCTGGTTCTGTACAGTGTGATAGCATCCTTAATTTTGTCGAAACAAATATAAAGTGAACTGCTTATCAAATTTGAGTAATTTGAGGAAACTAACTGTTCTCCCAATTAAATTTCGTAGAAATTCACTTCCGTATTTTTTCCGCTCCAAACAAAAGAAAGAGCGAATTGATTTATTGGCCCACCCTCTGAATTCTCGTTGTAATCGTAATCAATGATATAGATCCATCTCCTTTTTTAAGTGAAGGTTTGCTGTACCTTTATAGTTATCTCCGTTTTATCGAGAACGTTAGATTTAAGAAGAAAAAAAAAGGTAAAAAAAAAGAGAAAATGACGACTGTCTGGAATTCATATGCAAATTCAGCAACAAACTGGTATGAAAACTTTGTGTGTGTGTGGACCTGTTGTATATGGTCCTTCTCGTAAAAATAGAATTTTCGATCAACTTTGCTTTTCAGGAGATTTTTCAACATTTTCCTAATGGAATTAGACGTGTGGTGGTGGGGGTTCACTTTTTCGACACAAATACAGTGTCGAAATGTTCTGACTCTCAATTCTAACATACATATACTTTTGATTTGTCTTTTTTATGCTGACTCTAAAAGAATTTAAAGAGAATAAAATTGGCAATATAAAAGAATTTAAAGAGAATAAGATGTGAAGAAAATGACATTTAAGCTAAATTTAGGTGTGTTTTGGGGGGCTTTAATGTGTAAAATTAAACGGTAAGTTCCACAGCTTTCTAGTTCGGAATCTGATAAAAAAATAATACAAACAATAAAGTTTTTAAAAAGGAATTTTATACAAAAGAAACAAGAAAGCATTGGATAGAATAGATTGTGTTGCAAATTTGTGTGTAATTTGCGGTAACTTACCCGAGAGAGTGTCCGGGAAACAAAGTTCTTTGAATTTGAGTATTTTCTTTCTTTTCAGTTTCGTCGAAATGTTTCAGTTTTGATTTTAATTTTAAGTCTTCTGAAAGCTTGTTTTTTTCAGCAGGGTTGAATTTTATCTTTCAGTTGGTTTTAATTGAGTCTTCTTAATTTTCTTTTAATTTCAATTGAGTCCTCTGTAAAGTTATCTTTTCAGTAGAATTCTCGGGTTGAATTTTCTTTCGGTAATTTAACTTCGTAGAATTTCGGTTGTCGACTTTCGTTTGATTTTAGTTTAATTTCTTGGGAAGCTTCTTGCCTGTTCGGGTACTTATCGGCTATTTAAGAAGCGAGTGACGAAACCTTTCTGCTGGATATTTTTTCCTGTCCCCAGGTTTATACTGACGGCCCAATTGTAGTTTTCGACAAATAGTGGGAGGTAGCTTTTTGGTGCCGTATTGTCTGGGATTACTTCTGCCTTTTCCACTCGGGCCAAAATTAAGTGCCACACGTAGTCGGTTTATTTCTTTGTGAGAAATACATTTTTATAATTAAAACTCAATTTTGCCATTGTGTTTATGTTGTCAGACAGAACCTCACGCCGTCCAATTCCATGTGTAGCGGATGAATTGGGAGTTTAGTTGTCTTGTGGTTTTGTTAGAAAAACAACTTTGAGAGGCGTTCCACAATTTACAACACAAAGTAATGAACAACGCAGACAAAAAAATTTACAACATGATACGACAGACCATTTTATATACTAACAAGTAAGCAAAATCAATTAAGGTAGAAAAAATGTTCGGATATTATTTGTTAGGTATTCCTCTATGTGTGGGTGTAACTGATACAAATATTATGGGAATGTGTCTGTTGTTCGAACACGGTTGTGTGTAAGTGGTCTGAGAAGCTAAAAGGTACATAGTAGCTAAGTATTCGTCTTCTTGCTAGCTTAACGTGTGTATGGTGAGGGGATTTTGAGATCCATGCAAAGTCCAGAATATTGTAGTGTGGTAAATATACCAACTTAGGGTGCGTGCTAGAAATAGTACGTGATGAAATATCTAAGCCTTTACGAGCACGTGAGAGTGAAAGCTGTCCAGCTGGGGTCAAAACGTAAGAGAGAGAAAGCTTTCGAAGGCGCAGACTATATAAGTAACCATGTCACGTGACCAGCTCCAACCATAAGAATTATTTTTGCGCAGGACAAAATCAGAATGCATGTTCGTAGTTGAAAACCGGAACGTGACCACTCTATCCAATAAGGTTCCCGAAACTATTTATTTTACCGACGCCCCACTGTTTTGTTTCAGGAATAAGTGAGTTATGTATCCTATTTTTCTAGATTTTTTTTGTTTCTCGTGGTCCTCGCCGGTCATTTAAAAGATATAGGAGTGTAAATCCTATACATGAAAACAAATTTCAATTTTGACAAATTTCTTAAGTAGAAGCAATTTTTCGAAATTAAAAGCAAAATCTTCGGAAAGCACGAATTTAGCAAAGATGTCATGGTAAAATGTTCTGTTTCTAGATTCAAGAGACATACAGTGGTGCACAAGTATCAAATTCCACAAGCTAATCTAGTAGGGAGGGGGTCCTTTCTGTGTCACATATACTTCAGACTTCAATTTTATCTGCAATTTGTGAATTGCAAATAAAATTGATGAGTCACTTGAGACGACATGAGCCGAGCAGTGCTGTTGGAGGGGGTGTATGATTACGAGGGATGGCATGCACACACACATATATATGGCAACTGTAAAAGATTATACAGTTGCCATATATATATATATATATATATATATATATATATATATATATATATATATATATATATGTGCGTGAAAGTATATATATATATATATATATAATACAAAAAAGTACGCTAGTACAAGAGTCTCTTACTTTACCGAGATGAATATATGGGATACACATTTTTTCTAGTCTTAAAATAAGCAATAAAAACATACTTAAGAACATTCTAGAAATATAGGATCAAAACTGCATTAGTATTTAAGTTACATTTTTATATTTTTCAACCAATCAGCTAAAAACATAGAATAGAACATTCTAGAAAAATAGGATCGGAAGTCAACTAATAGAAAATATTTAAGCTCGAAAATAAAATAGTAAAATACAAATCTGATTGGTCAATAAGTGTCTACGCGCCAAAATTTTAGGACGATTCTTTGATCCACCTGTAGGATATAAATAACACAGAGTTAGGGAGCCATTAACTTACACCAAAACGAAGACTAAGACTAAAACACAAGCCACTAAGCCAGTAAAGCAGTAGCCGATACTATGTCCGACAAATTCCTTTCCTTCCTCAACTAAAGTTCATGACCTATCTTCAGATGGCCGCGAATTACATTCAAAAGAAAAACCCAACAAACTTTCTTTCATCAACGCGACACGCCGTCGCCACAATCATAAAACCCGCTATGAACTTAATGTAAGTAAGAACGACTTATTTACGGACTCCGTTAACATAAACACATCTTTAAACAAATTTATTTTCTTCTTGCCAAACTTTATTTTCCAAAAGGCTATTTACACATCATGTATTTTATTTGTTTTCATATTCTGTTATATGCTTATTAAATTGTTTGTTGTTTAATGTTCGTTGTGTTCTATTCCATTTCTTTCACGCGATTGTAAAGTTTTTCTGTTGTATTTGTGGAGGAAATAATTTAGAGAGCAATACCCGTAAAGTATGAATGCACATCTACTGAAATAACCAAATTACATAAAACCCCCACAAATATCACATCTGATGAAGGGCGGAGAATGTACTGATTGAATAAGTGCGAACAATTCATTGTGTGAATAATTCTTTGGATTCAGAGAGCAGCATCAGGTTATTAAGGGAAATAATTCTTTATATTTTGTAAGACAATATACGTGGATTTATTTCCCCTACAAGATTTTCATTTAATTAAATGCCAGAAAAAAATCCAGTATGAACATTTGATGTCGGTTTACTCTGGCTAATTTCTTACATTGTGGACGTTGCTTTGGCTGTTGCTGTTGTTGTTGTTTCGAATGCTATAATCTCCACCAGCTTTCTATTTGTGTCTTAGCGAAAGGCAGAGATGAAAGGTAAAAGACCAAGTTGTTAATTTGAATGAACATACTTTTACATACGTAAAAAATGCATAATATTTGATGTGGTTGAGACCAGTCAAATTTTAAAAGAAAAAAATTAAAATCTTAGTGTTCTATTCACAAATACAACTCAAATTTATGAAAACAATGGGAAGAAGAAGAAGAAGAAACATTTCCCAAACTTGACTGGATATTGATTTTATTGTTACAATTCTTTAAATCATTATTCAGAAGAAATATTGAAAAACATTCTCAAACGTATTTTATTTGAAGTAACGATATAAGATAACTGCGCACAGAAAAAGGAATAGAACTCTTAGTGCGTCCTTCCAATGTTGGATAAATACATTTGTAGCAGAACTAGTTTGCAGTTGTGCGTCGGTCCACCATTAAATCACGTGGTGATTTATAATTTCAAATTATTATTTTGTGCAGGAATTGCTTTGGCCGTTGGATATTAGAAATTACATATTTCGTCCTATGAGAATGACTGATGCCATTCTGCCCGGGTCACCTCCCCGGGGCAACATAAAAGGCCGCGCTAACCATTTCTGGCTCTCTCTTTTCGCTTCCTCGTAGCTAGCAGTAAGGACAGACCACCGACACGAGAGAGAACCTTCCCCCCACCCCCCTCTCTCTCTCTCTTCCACGCAGACCTTTCGAACAGGACAGACATGTCAACATGTCAGAGAACACATTCTCTCTCTTCGCTTCCTAATAGCAGGAAGAACCAGCCAACATGAGAGATCACGTTCACTCTTCTTCACTCTCTCTCACATATTTCGAGCAGTCTGCAAAGCACAATGAGGAGACATCATCCAAATTATGGACCGTTGGTGTCTGGTAAATCATTCTTTCATCATTCATCTTTCCTTCTAAACCAACGGATCCTCGGAGAAACAAACTGGATATTTTCAATTCTTGTCCTGACGACAGCATCTCAACTCTTGCTTTGACTTTCGGCGTCTTAATACCGGCACTTCATTTACAACCGCTTTCTTCTTCCTGCGTTTTACAGCACAAGGGTTATCTTTTTGGCTGTCATTAAACTTCTTGAAACTCATCAATATTCTCGTCCTCATTCCTGTACATCTCTTCTTAATGTAACAAGGGGTAGATTACAATTTGCCCTTTCGTTAAACTTACTTTCAAAATCAACTGTCTGTGTGTTTTTTATATACGCAAAAACCACTGACCAGATTTTCAACAAATTTGATAAACATATTGCTTAAAAAAGTATATTTATTCAGGTGATTTTCTTCTATAATTTAATACTAAAATATCTAATTTCTTTTCCTGTTTTTGGTAGTTAAGAAATTATTCTTTTAAAATTACTTTATTTTTTTTTTTTGATTATTTATTTAGTTTACATTTATTAAGTTGAACGTTTAATATTACTTTATGTAATTACTGTAGGTATTGTTATAATTTAAGTGTCCTAGGTTTGACATTAAATTGAGTCTAATGGTGAGGCTTCAACATTGGGGTTTAGGGAAAATGGAGTACCCCTTTGTTACCATAACTCTCAGGTCTAATCTGACCCAGAGTTGTAGTACCTGTTAGGGTCCCATCTATGAGTCAAATAGAACTGTTCAATCTTTTACTATTGATTATCATTTATATTAAATAGAAATATTTGTGTTAAACTGTGACACTTGCAACTATAGGGATTAATAGATGTGTGGTATTTATTGAGACTACGACAAGCTTTTTCCTATAAGGCATTAGGCTTTCTAAATCATAACCTAGCACAGAATATTTCGGTAAAAAAACAAAGTCCATTTAGACAAATATGACATATATTTATTCAGATATAGAGCGTACATAATTATTTAACATAACAAAGTGTTCTAAATTATAAAAAATGGTACAGAAGCTGTTCCACAGAACAATCAATGCTGATAGCAGCGGTTAAAACTTATATTTTTTTCTGGTGTAGGGAAAAAGTTCTCTTAGAATAATTTGCATGCATATGCTGCACACACACACACACACACACACACACACACACACAAACCTAGACGAAAGAGAGGGGTCCTCTCCGACTGGTGTCAGTTATCAAAAAGAGGTCAAGGGATTGGTTTGGTTTGTTTTCTTTGTGTCGTAGCATATCAACCTTTGTAGGTTATTTAATGCAATAGCCATTCTCCAAGAAAAACAATAGTGGCACTATTTAACCCATAGCTGGGAGGATAAGAGGGTCCACACCTTTCTCAAGGGTATTTGCCCGAAAGTGAACATAATAGCGCGACTGGAGTACGAACTCACTTACTACGATTCTGCTGTCCATCACTTTAACCATTACACAACGAGGACACCCCCCTCACGTGATTGTCGGAAGCTCCGTCCATAACTCCCCAAAAGGGAGACCACTATATTTAGTTTCCCAACAAAACCATTTAACTGTGTGCAAGCAAATTATTAATATTAAATAGAATAATTAGTATTTGATAACAATATTTGAAACCATTTGTGTTTAAACAAATGAACTTTGGCTCATTAAAAATGTTATCTACAAAATTCATAAACAAATATCACACACACACACATATATATATATATATATATACAGAGTGACACGCATACGTATTGGATACGTGTTATTTTCTGTTATAACTCTAGTTTATGTTCGTTATTTTGCCTGATATTTGGTAATATCTCGTAAAGTTGTTTTAGTTGTATGTAGAAGGAAAATTAAAAACTCATGGTTGAATCCTTTTCTTTTATCAAAGTTCAAAATTACCCTATGCAGATGTATTGGATGCATGACACTTTTTTCAAATTTCCAATCGAAAATTTGTATTTTAAAAGACTTTAAATATTCAAATTTTCGATTGTATTGGAATGTTATCCCTGACCAATCAGAGAAGCACACAATTTTTTACAAGATAGTGCTACTAATCATCTGACACTTTGATGTGCATTTTGCAATTCAAGGATTAAAAATGGCAAAAACTAAACAATTATCAAGAGATATGCGAGATAGAATCATTGAACGTCACAAAGGAGGACAAGGTTACCGAAAAATTAGCAAAGAAATGAATCTAGTACTAAGTACAGTAGAAAATATCATCAGAAAGTAAAAGAAGTATGGCGACGGTACAGCAAACCTTCCAAGAAATGGAAGACCGAGAAAATAAATGAGCATACTTCAAGGTGGATCAGCAGAAATATGCAAATAAAACTCTTCATTACTCGTTCTGAAATTAAAACTGATTTTGAGGGTGCTGGAATTAATGTAAGTAAGGATACCATTAGCAGAGCTCTATATCGTACAGACTTTCATTCAAGATCACCAAGAAAAGCGCCTTTACTGAAAACCAAACATATCAAAGACCGATTAAAGTTTGTCGAAACTTATGAAAAGAAAGGAATGCAGTTTTGGAAAAAGGTAATCTGGTCGGATGAAACGAAAGTTGAACTATTCGGAAGGAACACAGCGACAAGTGTTCAGGGAGATTCTAGAGAAGAACCTTAAAAAATCTGCAACTTCTTTAGGACACGACAATGATCCCAAACATACCGCAAAACTTACAAAGGAATGGTTTGAAAATAATGGTATTAGTACTCTCAATTGGCCTAGTCAGTCTCCTGACTTGATTCCAATTGAGAATTTGTGGAATACTTTAAAGGTTAATGTTCATAAGCAGATTCCACAAAATATCAAGCAATTGGAGGAATTATGTAAGGAAGAATGGGGTAAAGAAACACTGGATCAGTGTGGAAAACTTGTGGCCAACTATAGAAAGTGACTGGAAGCAGCGAAACAAAACAGAGGCTACGCAACAAAATATTAAATTGATGTATCCAATACTTTTGCATAGGATAATTTTGAACTTTAATAAAAAAAAAAAAAATAGATTCAATCATGAGCTTTTAATTTTCCTTCCACGTACAACTAAAACAACTTTACGAAATATTACTTACCAAATATCAGGCAAAATGGCGAACATAAATTAGAGTTATAGCAGAAAATAACATGTATCCAATACTAATTCATGTCAGTGTGTATATATATAAGTGTGTAGGGTGAACAAGATTCCCCTTGTGGTTGATATGCCGTAAAGCAAAACAAAAACAAAAACAAATAGTTAATATCAAATTGTTATTAGTGTCAGACAGTAATGCCATCTAACTGGGTGCAAACAAATGAACTCTGGTTCATTTAAACATGTTACAAACAAATTATTCACCTGCAAATCATATATATATATATATATATATATATATATATATATATATATTATATATATATATATATATATATATATATATATATATATATATATATATATATATATATATATATATATATATATATTATATATATATATATATATATATATATATATATATATATATATATATATATATATATATATATATATATATATATATATATATATATATATATATATATATATATATATATATATATATATATATATATATATATATATTATATATATATATATATATATATATATATATATATATATAATATTTTTTTCACAAGTAGTATTTTCTGGAGCCGGTGTTTGAAATCGGGAATACATAAATAGGCCAAACAGAGGTTACACGCCAGTTGAATCCCCGTCCGTCCCGTGAACATCACCCGACAACACCGTTCGACCAGGTCAAAGCAACCGCTTGTCGCCGAGTGGATCCCCCCCTCCGCCAGCCGGCCAGATATTTCATCCGCTTGTTTATTTTATTTATTCAATAAACAAAATAAATCAAATCTCCTCGTCAGTCTTATTTTTCTTGCAACCACACGCTTATATAACACACACACACACACACACACACACACACACACACACACATATATATATATATTGTTACGAGTTCAGATAATTCTCTTGGCACGGGGAGAATAAACACTCTTTTGGGGTTTCCACGTGGGAAGCCCTAAAATGTCTAGTATATTCCCCCGAGATCCCGTTGCATATTCATTAGAAAAAAAAAAAAATAAATAAAGAAGGCAAATATATATTCGATTAAGCCCCGTTCTTCGAGGATAGAAGAAGACGAAGAGTACCCAAGGTTAAAATAGGAAAAAAAAAAAAAATAACAAATATTAATGACAACATGAAAGGCGGAATGTCTAGTCAATTGAAATGTTTTTTTTCTTTTATTTGGAATGATGCATATAAGTCACTAGTTTGAATATGACAGTTCATGAGAAAGAAAGGGATTGAACATGTGAAACTTATCTGAAGATAGCTGTCAGCCTTTTTTTTTTCTTTGTTATGGGAGTCTTTACACTCGTGGTTCCTTCTTCCCTTTTTTCAGAGGGAATACTGACCTTTTTCCATTCTTCAGCGTTATGGCTGTAGTGGCAGGGAAATTTCGTATTTTTGTTTGGCGCACAATTTAATTCGACTCTTAATTTCACCCAATCAGGATGACCTATCCTATTCAGCCCGGGCCTTCCATTCCCGGGCAGCAGCAAATTGGATAAGCTGCCGAACACATTCTCTTTAGCTGGACAACGCCGCCCAGTGCAGACGTCTCACTGCGGCTCTAGAATAGCAGCAGCAGCAGCATGGACACACGAGGGAACCCATCGAATTTATGGATTCCTTGCAAGGAATCCCAGTTGAATATAAATTAGATACATTCCATGCCTCGCACAGGCACTTTATGTCACCCCAAAATTGGCTATGTCAACACGATGCTCTTATTTCGCTCTTGACACCTAGCTATCAATTCACCGCTGGGCCACTTTAATGGAGACAACGCATACTCTTCTCCCCAAACACCAGACACGAAACTCATGGTGACATCCAAAGTTCATAGATATATTCCATGCCTCGCACAGGCACAACTTTATGTCACCCCAAAATTGGCTATGTCAACGTGCTCTTATTCCGCTCTTGACATCTAGCTATCAATTCACCTCTGGGCCACTTTAATGGAGACAACCCATACTCTCCTCCCCCAAAATACCAGACACATAAAACTGCACGGTGACTCTAAAGTTCAATTCCTCCAACGGAAACATCGCTTTCGTTAAACTACAGCGAACACAATCCCTCACGCGTCCGACGATAAACGTTGCCCTCTCAAACTTCTCAACTTCTCATAACTCAATTTCGTCTCAATACTCACAACCTCTCCACGAGTCTTGCAGCACCAAAAGCAAACCCAATATTCCATGCTGCAAATAAAAAACCTATTCCTAAAAACACATTTCGACTATCGCCATCTATCTTCTTCATCCTTCCTTAACTACCTAACTACAATTAGCGAGGGCCTTACACACTTAGCGAGGAAACGACACAATGTAAACACACGCACGTTACAACCATTTTCTTCGCTGACAAACAAATTTTCCCTCGCTAAACAAAAACAACAGTTTCACCAAACGCTAAATGGCTTATCCGCTACAGCTTTGACTAATTTTCTACCAGAACCGAAAGAAACATCTGCTGACTTCTTTAGCATATCTTTATGACGACGTGCAGTCGGAAACTAAATTTTCTTCCCTTACCACCTTTTGGTTTGATTTTGTTTCCACGCTCCCCATCTAACCCATTTCTGCCGATACACTCTATTTTAAAGTTGGGCATTCGCTTGGGAGGTTATTCAGCGTTCATCTCCTCACTCGTTTTTTCCTTATCATCGTCTCTCTCTCTCTTCCTTCTCTCTCTCTCCCTATCTCCCTCCCTCCCTCTCTCTCCCCCCCCTCTCTCTCTGTGTAACACCACCATTCATGGGAAAATAGTTTTCTCTTTGTACATCCATTATTTTAGTAAGACAAAATATATTTTTTTGCTTTTCTCTCTTTTTTTCCTTTTTTTTTAAACATCGAGACAATGCGTCCGCACAACTATTTTCTGAGCTCTAAATATTCTATTCTTTTTTTTAACATTATTTCCTTAAATATATCCTTATATTTTCTATTTAGTCTCTTTCCTTTGTCAGCAAAAGGGGCAATTTTCTCATCTAAGTTCTCCGATATCACGAAGTTTCTTAATCTCACCGGGGGATCTCTATCCCCACCTAATTCCTTTCTCGAACCCGTCGGGAATTTCGGGCCAAATCTGCTCTACGAGTATCGTTTTCTCTTCCTTTCACTTAAAGTATTTCCTAAGAGGGTTCTACCTCCTCATCAACACTCCATTATTGCAAGAACATCTCGGAGTGGAGGTGACATCTCTGGCGCGCTTGTTATGCTTCCATAGCGAAGCAATTCCTTCATCCGACCGCTGCTTTCTTATCAATTCGCAGCGTGGTATGTGGCTCTTGGAAGGGTTTAATACCTTGGGTCTTATCCTTCCCTCTTCTATCACCCGTTTTTCCCTTTCCTATTTGTGTCTCTTCGTCCCTTGCATTCGCCCTACCGGCTTCCAGCCCGGTTTAGTACCGCCACACCTGATCCTACTCTCTCCGAACTTATTTCCCTCCTTCCCCTTTTCTGCGAAGGTGTTGGTCCACTTGTTCGCTTGGGCTTTATCAGGGATCCAGCTACGTCGTTACCCTGTAGCATGGCTACCTCTTGTATAGGAAGCGTATCTATGACCGGGTCGGGGGTAATAGATACGCTGACATTTTGACGGTAGACAGATTTAGCGAAGGGGGATCTCTTTGTCTCGGTTCCCAATGCCTCGGATGACTACTGTAGTTCAAAGGTCTGTAGTTTCCTCTTCCGGTAGCTTATCTCTCCTTATTAAGGACCCGCAAGATGGTAATCAGTCTCTGCCGACCGCTATCCGGATTGGAATCATAGCCTTTATCCACAAAGGTTTCATTCCACTTGCCTACCAAAATCACACCCTGTGGCTTGCTTGTCACTGGTTGAATATTTCTTTCCACGAAGGCTACTGGCAGGTCACTGCGATGTGTCCCACCTTCCTACAATTGAAACATCTAATCCAAATAACGGTCGCTTGCTTAACGCCGGCGCATTCTCGTCTAGCGTGTCGCCACTACTGTTTCCCTGGGCGTCCTCATGGTTCGAAGGAGTTTGGGCGGGTGGCTGGAGTTTCCCCTTCCCCTTATTATGAGTCACTGCATATTCAGCGGCCAGGGTGGCTCACTCTTGAATAGTATCCACCTTCTTGCTCAAATATATTTTCATCTCATCTGGTATACTATTGTTATATCAAGCGTATAGTTGCAAGGAGAGGACAAAACCGAGTTGCAAATCAAATGACAAATTAAACAACTGTATTAACTAAACAAACAAACAAACAAACAAACACGCAAACAATTGTGTTGGTGAATATGAAAATGTGAGTGAAATTGAGAAATGTTTGGTAGTTGTATTGGTAGGAATGAATTAATTTAGGGATTTTGACATGTGTTGAATGGTAGTGGAATCGAGAAATAAAAATGTCTTTTATACTTATCCCTTCCTGAAATCGGATCAACTTTGGTCTTTATTTTTTACCACGAAGGTCATAGATTGGTCGAAAATTACTTTTAATCTTATTTTTTGTGAGAAATTCTATCAACATTTTACCCTGCTCATAGCCTATGCGCAGAGATGCATTTTTTTCATTTTGATAAAAATCTTGGCCCCCAGCACAATTTGCTTAAATTTCTCTTAGTCACCGTGTACGTCCCTCGAATTATACCGTCTCTCCGAATATCCCAATTTAATATTCGCAAATTCCCGATAGGTCTGACTTTCCTTTTGCTGATAGTCCCTGAAGGCTTTAAGCACTAGTTTATAGGCCCTCAAAATGGCTATTTTAACCATGTCCTAATCGGCGCAATTGATACTGCAGCGAATACCTTCTGAACCTTATCACACAATACCGTCTGAAGCAACATAAACCAGAATCGTTTCAGCCACTCTAAATTCATAGCTGTCATTCAGAAATGGGCGTAATATTCATCTATTTCCCCTTCTTCAAATTTTGGGACTAATCTGACCTGCTTTGTGATATCGAATTTTTTCTTGGTTCTGCTGAGCTATACTAATTTCCCTTAATCTTGTCTCGTGCTCTCTTCTGGCTTTTTCGATTTCAATCTGGGTCGTTATCTTCGCTTTTTCGATTTCTATTCGGGCAGACGACATATTTGCCATCTTGGCCAATAGATTTTGCAGCGTCTATTCCCCAAATTATTGTTGTACTCTGTTTTATCATTTCATCCTTTTGAAATTTACTCAATTTATCGGTTGTCGGTTTCTTAATGAAATTCTCTATGCTCATCATCTTTGTTTCCTCTTCGTAGTAAGCCGCTAACGAATGGGTTTAACTTCTTTTTCGACCTCTTAACAGGATGATTTAGGATAACTAAAAAAGGTATCTCAAAATCCCGGACAAGCCTTAATTATATGTTACGAGTTCAGAAAATTCTCTTGGCGCAAAGAGAATGAACACCTTTCTGGGGCACCAACGTGCGAACCCCGAAAATGACTAGCATATTCCTCAGAGATCCCGTCGCACATTCATTAGAAAAAAGAAATAAAGAAGGCAGATATCATTTTTTAACTTGACCGTTCGGTTGCTGTCATGTTTTAGACCTCCGGGGTTGTTCTGCGTTTATTTCCCGTCGTTTTTCTTACTTATCATTGTCTCTGTCTTCCTTCTCTCTCTTCCTTGTCTCTCTCATATATATATATATATATATATATATATATAATTTGGCATAATATTACTCACAAGAGTTGATAATGCTATAAAACACAACTAAACAAAATCTGTTATAATCTAAGTGAAATCTTGCTATGACTCTTTGTCCAGATAAAAAAAAAAAAGAGGATGCATCTTCATACAGAATGTAGAATAACTGCTTATTCTATTGACACGATGTGAGAGTAGGTCACGTGACCCTTTTTGGCCAACTAGAAGGCACTACAAAAAGTGCTCCTGAAGCATATAGATATGCTGGAATTTCGTATTTTCTCTCTTTTCTCTCAGGAGCCAGTTAGCACTCATGTGTTTTCTATATCTCTGGCCAAGCAACTCGTAGTGTCATCTTCTTGTGGCCGCGTAAGCTAGATACACCTACAGCCCACAGACACACAGCAATTCTGACAGCATAAATGAGCAACACAGCGACTTCATAGGCGTCTTACCAACTGCAGCTGATGCAGCGTAAAGACCTTATCTAAACTTTCTAATCCCGTCATGGCTTCTCCGCATCAAACTTACACAACCCATATTGAGCCCACACTTCCCACATTACAACGTGCTCGCCCACTAGACCCTTGCACGGCCATATGCCGTGCAACATCATATCAACGCCTCAGTGTTCCATATATCGATTCCTCACTATTGTTCGTTCTTCAAACAACCAAAGAAGAGAATGCATGTTCACACCAATCGAGCGACAAATAAATGAATAAATAAATAAAAAGCGCTCGCCCATCTAACAATTACAACACCCTAAAGGAACTGCTTCAAACCAAGGCCAATCTTTCTATATCAGGGCAGATTGGGGCTAAGAAATCTGGCCAAATAAAAAAAAATATTCCGCGCAGATTTTAGAAAACTAGGGCAGTGCGCTGACAAATCGAGAATAAATGTTTTAAAGCAGAATGTTTTTCAAAAACATTTTATTTTTATAAAGCAAGGAACAATGAGCAACATGGATTTTAGAAGAATAAAATCAGTACATTGTTTTTGTGATTTGTTTATTTATTTTTTGAAGAGGAATACAATATATTGTCAAAATGAGAAAGAAACGAGAAATATTGTTTAATTTTTGGCTTGCAGAAAAAATACAAAAACATATAAAATTGATTTTTCTAACCAAAGAAAGAAAGAAAGAAAGAAAGAAATGCTAAAATCGAAGAGACCGCTAGTCAAGACAATGGCCGAGGAGGAAATAGGATCACGAAGGGGTCAGATCGATTATTTTATGGGAAAACATCAAACTTTGAAAAATCGAAATTTTTGTTTTAATTTTGGAAGTGAGTAATCCGAAGGATATGACGTATGAATCACGTAACGAGAGAAGATCGCTCCTTGCGGTGAGAAGAGCACAAAGAGACCCCATGAGGCTAGGAGAGAGGCTACACCCCACGGTAGCAGTCATAGCAGAATTTGTACGGAGACAACCAACCTCTTCCTCTGGTGGCTGGCACTGTTGGGGTAGCAGAGAGCAACAGTGAATGGAATTAATTGTTGAAGATTAATCAAGATACACATACTTGGAAATAAGATAAACAATTATACAAACTCAGTTTTTGCTGCAAAGCGACAGAATTGAAGAGTAGGTTGCGGAGTCGAGATCGGGGCAAGAAGGAGCTTCTGTAAAAAGAGCCTTGCACCAGTTTCGGAGATAACCAGATCCTCTCACATCTCTGTTGTTCCAACAAGCTGAAGATAAGATTGAGAATACTTAGCGGGTCTAAGTGAGGAGGGCTGACCGTGAACTTAGATTGACCGCCGCAAGATAGAGGCTAGATTCTGAGAAATTCTGCTCCGTATTTACGAGGAATGGAACATCGAAATAACAACATTAATTTTTGTAACTGTGAATTGTTCTTTTTCTGACTAAAGACATTATTGTTTCATTATTCAACTCTGTGCTTGCGATCCTTCATACTTCAACTTAATTTTTTTCTTTATTATCGAATGATTAGCCAGTCCGGTTATTTCAGCTTTTGGCGTAAACACTGGATTCAGTTGTCTGGATCTAAAAATTCACAACGTGGGCAGACGACTGGTTCAGCTAAAATTTGATTTCCCACCTGAGAAGGTCAGATGTCGATTGATCGACTGGGTGACATTTCTATTACGGGTGATATGAAGAAAATAAAGCTCTGACCCCTAAATTTCTTTCTGCTACTACCAAATAACCCTAGCTGTACGGACTCACTGCTTGTGTAAATTGTTTTTATAAATTTATGAACACACAATTTCTTGTCACGTTATTGTTTGTCTCGTCTTCAAGTTTCCTGCTCACAAAACTGACACCATTGTTTATTCGTATATTGTCATGCAGAGGATAAGATAAGGAGAGAGAGAGAGAGAGAGAGAGAGAGAGAGAGAGAGAGAGAGAGAGAGAGAGCGTATCCTGTTCCTGATGTCAATGTATGCATGTATATGTGTTACTAATATGTATGTATTTGTGTACAAGGGTGAATATGTGTAACGTATATGTATAAATATGAATATATGTATGTATATGTATGTATATGGTAACGCTGAGAGAGAGAGAGAGAGAGAGAGAGAGAGAGAGAGAGAGAGAGAGAGAGAGAGGGGATAGAGTGGGGTGGAAGATAGCTTCAGTTTAATTGTACACGTCCTGAATTAACGGTCGAGTGCAATATTCAAAATTTTAATCTTCTTTCAGATTCGTTGATTTGTTTATTTCATTACTGAATTATTATTTCTAACTGATTGGACTGTAACGAGCGAGATGCCTGTGGGGGAATATGCACCCATAGAGGTATGATAAAAACTAAAGTCAACACCTGTCTTTAACGCTATGGATCTTGAACTGAATGAAATAATTCTAAACCCAAAAACGTTTGACCAAATGATGTGTGTTTATGAAATAGGTCTATCTAATAACCCAATGTAGGAAATGGATTCCTGTTGTGAATCTAAAAAAAGGGTTATTGACTTTTCATATTCTTTTTAAATAATCATACAATTTATCATCTAATCGATAGAACCACAAAGAAATTTTCTTTAAAAAATCACTAGGGTGGGAGTGGTTTTTGTGAATGCAATCAAACTTTGCACATTACTATTATTTGGGTAGAGTAGAAGGTTCTTCAAAATTATTTTGAAGAAAATCATCATCATCATCATCATGTCGTCCTCCTAGCATAGATTTCCCTGACTCTTTTGCCATTCGTTTTTATTATCTATCGTTTCCGGCAAATCTTCTTGACTACACCCTGTGTCCGTACAGAGCTGTTGTAGATAAGTTCTATTTGGTCATCCAACACTTGCACGTCCATGTGAAGGTATCCACAGGAGAACGTCACTTATGAGTACGTTCTTACTTCTCCAACAGTGTCACACATGACTTGTTCATCTTATTTGTATGGTTTTAGAGATGGGAGGTAAGTGGCCGTACAGCAAATGTTTCGTTGGATATTGCTTCCAGGATTTGTTCAATATAGCTCATAACATTCTTGTGCAATTACCATCTAGCCTTTTCTCTATACGCTTTGTCAGCGTCCATTTGGTGCATCCATAAAGTAGAATTGATACTACCACTGATTGGAAAAAATTGCGTTTTATTTTATAGATAACCTATCGATAGCAGTCCATGTCTTCTCTTGTCACATATTGATGTCATTTTCAGTTGATGAGACGCTGCTTCTGAGGTAAGTGAACTTGTCCGCGAGTTTCAGAGAGCCACAATTTAGTGTGGAAATGTCTCCTTTGTTATTAAAATACATGTACTCCATTTTGTTTGCCACCTGCTGTATGTACCAGACTATGCAGCAGTGTATTTGCCAAAAGTGCTATGTCATTTGAGTAGTCTGCGTTGGTAATAATCAATTGCGGAGTATCGTCTGCTTCTGGCCTTTTTTCATGAAAAGCCATTTTCTTTCATTAGAACTATCGTCCTTTGAAGTACATAGTCTAGGCAGATTATGAACAGATATGGGACTAATGTATCCTCTTGCTGAACAATTGTAACAATGTCAAAGAAGTCTGTGTCCCTATCCCGTGAGCGAACCTTTACTTTCTTGTTTTTATAACCCGCAGAAGGTGACCTCTAATGGTCCTTAAAAGGACCTTTTTGCATATCTAGGTGATGGCAAGGCGAATACGACCATGAGTGGGATTCAGTCTTGAAGCAAGGCGAATGCGACCACGAGAAGTGGGACTCAGCCTTAAGAACTTCGTAAAAAAAGAACTTGCCGGGAAGTAAGGTGAATGCAACCATGAAATGTAGGATTCAGCCTTAGGGAGCCTCGCTCTGGGAGCAGGCTCCTGAGAGCTTCGTAAAACGAAATCTGTTTTTTTTTTCGCCTCAAGAGCCTTAAGGGAACACTACGTCACTCTGCATGGGCTATGTAAATAGAAAGTTCTATAAAAATGGGCGTAGAAATTAAGTCCTTCTTTAGCCTGATATAGGCTACCGAAGATAATTCATTCCATTTTAATAGAGTTACTTTTGGCAGATGTGTTCTATAAATGCTTTAAAATGAAGTTTATTGCCTTTCCGTAGCTGTAACCGCAGGTCAGGGTCGTAAAAGGGCTTCGTCATTTCCGGCCGTACCCATGTTGCGGGGCCTATAAGTATGTCGACCCCGCAAATGAATTTATGTGAATGAGAACAGCCAAAGCAGTATGAAGGAACAAAGGTGAGATAATGATAATTACAAATGACAATTTATTTCGTCGTATTTACAAGCGTGAATGTAAATGTCCGTGGCGGTTGTATGTGTTCGCAGTTGGGCGTTCGACGAGGGTCGCTGGCGTAGGTCGAGTCGTTGAGTACAGCTAGATGTTGGATGCTGGTAAGCTGAGGTCGGTCGAGTCGTTGAGTTCAGCTAGACGTTGGATGCTGGTAAGCTGAGGTCGGTCGAGTCGTTGAGTTCAGCTAGATGGTCGGTGCTGGTCGTTGGGTACAGCTAGATGGTCGATCGAGGTTGGTAGATCGATATCCCTGGTTGTGACGGTATGTTGTGGTTAACCAAGGGTGTGTCGATCGGGTTGTTGACTCGTACGATGGGTCGTACGTGAGTCAGGTGTTGCAGTGGTAGAACCGTCCGTAACAGCGAGTCGTTACGTGGACTGCGTTGTACCTTGCAAGAGCGTCGAGGTCGAGGAAAGGCTAGGGCCTTGCTGGGCCCCCTAGCCGTGCGGACGTATCGGACGGGAGTGAAGGCTTTGTCGTCTCAAAGCCGTGCGGACGAGCGGACGAGAGCGAAGGCTTTGTCGGGTCAAAGCCGTGCGGACGAGCGGACTAGTGCGAAAGCTTTGTCGGGGCAAAGCCGTGCGGACGAGCGGACGAGAGCGAAGGCTTTGTCGGGTTAAAGCCGTACGAACGAGCGGACGAGAGCGAAGGCTTTGTCGGGTTAAAGCCGTGCGGACGAGCGGACAGCAGCGAAGGCTTTGTCGGGTCAAAGCCGAGCTGTCGAGCGGACAGGCCAGAAGGCCGAGGCTAAGATGGGCGTTATCTTAGCGCTGCGCAGATAGCGAAGGAGTAGCTAAAGGCTGGACCGTGCCATTAGCGCTGCGCAGCTTATCGGACTATCGGAACCGAGTGAGAGTTAAGACCGGTTGGTCTTAGAATCCGTCTTCGTGTTTGCCGCCTGGCCGTCTACTTCGACTGATCATTACTGACCAGTCAGAGATGCTCTGACCCGCAGACAGAGACCTCTTATGGTCCTAAAAAGGACCTTTGTGCATACCTATGTAGGCGGGAAAAAAAAAAGGGGATCTACCACGAGAAGTGGGATCAACGTCGGAAGTTAAGGTGAATGCGACCGCACAGAATGCAGGATTCCTCCTTAATGAGCTTCGCTAGGAGCGTGCCAACGAGGGTTGAAAAGGGCTTGCTGATATTACGAAGGTGCTGTGACACACAGCTCCAGCCGCGTGGATATAAAATTCTTTGATAAAAAATGAGTGTAGCCGTAAAGTATTTTCCTAACCTGCTATAGGCTGGCGACGACTATTAGTTCAAGTCTTATCAGGTAATTTTTGGCCGAAGTGTTTTGTGAATGTTATTAATTTTAATTCTCCCTTTTCTTTTAGCTATAACTAGATGTCAAGGTCGTTAGCAAGAAAAAAGGGCTTAGTCAGTTCCGGTCGTACTCGGATATAATCGTCCTAACTCGGGCGTGTAATTTGATATGTTTTAGGTTTATCGGCAGGTCGCGGCAAGGGTTTGTCGGCCGGTCGCGGCAAGGCCCTCTCCCTAGATAATTGATCGTCCATCAATTAGTAGTAATAATCGGTCCGTAGGTTGCTAGGGAAAGTGACCTTCCTTCCAGATCGGGTTTGCTGACGTGATGGCGTTGGAGTACTTTCGGAAGAAGGTGTCGTTGATTCGGTGGGGTGTTGGTTCTCCAAAAACGCTGGTTTAGTCCTGTCGATAGAAACAGTATCGGTCGTGTTACCGCGCCTAATCGTGATGTGTTTGTTGGAGTGTCGTATCACTTTATATGGACCTTGGTAAGCTGGTGTGAGCGGTTTTCTTACAGTGTCGTTTCGTACGAAAACGTACTTACAGTCCCGGAGATGTTGTGGTATGAATGTGCCTGTCTGTTGCTGTCGAGGAGGAGTATATTTTAAACGTGCCATCTTGTGGCGGAGCTCCTGGATGAACGGGGTTGATGGCTTTGAAGCTGTGTCGAGGGAGTCGTTGAAATATTCACCCGGGAGTGAGAGCGGTGTGCCGAAAACAAGTTCGGCAGGCGAACATCCAATGTCTTCCTTGACAGTGTTTCTCCATGCGAGGAGGATCAGAGGCAATTCATCCACCCAGTTTGTTGAGTCAGTTCTAGCGGCCAAAGAGGTTTTTAAAGATCTGTGGAACCTCTCAACAAGGCCGTTAGCCTGTGGGTGGTAAGCAGTCGTTTTTATGTGTTTGACGCCGAGTAGGTTCGAGAATTCCTGAAAGAGGGATGATTGGAACTGTGCTCCTCTATCGGTTGTGATGACTTGAGGTGTACCAAACGTACTTATCCATTCTTTCAGAATGGTCTTGGCAACAGTGCTTGCTGAGATGTCCTTGATAGGCACAGCAGTGGGCCATCGTGAGAAGCGGTCCACCACCGTCAATAGATATTGGTAGTCCTGACACATTGGCATTGGTCCAACCAGGTCGATGTGTAAGTGGGAAAACCGTGCGTCAGGACTGCTGAAGGTGCCAATAGGAGATTTTGTGTGCCGGTGGATTTTATACTGCTGGCATTTTAGACACGTAGAGACCCATTCGCGGATGTCTGTGTTCATGTTGGGCCAGACGAAGCGTTCAGCAATGAGTTTGACGGTCGCACGTTTACTCGGGTGTGACAATCCGTGTAAGTGTCGAAATACTTGTTTTCGTAATGCCGGGGGGACGTAGGGCCTTGGGTTGGCCTGGCTGATGTCGCAGTACAGTCTTCCGTCGCTGAGAGGTACTGGGAACTCCTGAAGTTTCAGGGAGGTGTTCGTTTTCACCTCTTGTAATGTTGAGTCGGATTTTTGTTCTTTCGCGATTAAATCCTGACTCAGAACATCGTTATCCAGAGCGTGGATATCTGTCCGGGATAAAGTGTCTGCGACCGTGTTATCCTTCCCCTTGACGTGACGTATGTCGGTGGAAAACTGTGACAAGTAATCGAGATGTCGAATTTCCCGAGCTGTGTACTTGTCGGAGTTAGTTCTCATTGCTGTCGTCAGTGGTTTGTGGTCTGTGTAGATCACGAAGTCTCTGCCTTCTAGGAGGTGTCTAAAATGCTTGACGGCCAAGTATATGGCCAGCAACTCTCGTGAAAAGGTACTGTACCTTCTCTGTGCTGGTGAAAGCTTGGCCGAAAAGAATGCGATTGGTTTGCGTTGGGAGTCGTATTCCTGTTCAACTACAGCTCCTACTCCGGCGTCTGATGCGTCAGTCGTAAGGGCGAGATGCGTTTTTGGGTCGTCCTTAATGTACGAGAGTTTGGTGAAGTTCACCAGCGCGGTCTTTGCGGCGTTGAATGCGTGAAGAGCGTCTGTTTCTAGTGAAATGTTCCTATTCTTCCTCTGTAGTAAGTTCGTAAGAGGTTGGAGAATAGTGGAACACTTTGGGATGAACCTTCTGTAGAAGTTTATCATTCCAATGAAACGTCGCAGCTGTTTCATTGACGTCGGCGTTGGAAAATCCTGGATTGCACTGATCTTCGTTGGTAGAGGGGTTATTCCCTCAGCATCGGTGTTGTGTCCAAGGAATTCGATGCTGGGCGCCCCGAAAACACACTTGTCAAGGTTCAGACGTAATCCGTAATGTGAAAGTCGTCTGAACACTTCACGTAGGTGTTGTTTGTGAGAATCATCGTCTTTGCTGGCTACCAGGATATCGTCGATGTACGCATATACATAGGGTAGACCACGCAGGACTTCGTCCATCAAGCGTTGGAAGGTTTGTGCCGCGTTACGTAGACCGAATGGCATTTTTAGGAATTCATACAGGCCAAACGGTGTCGTAACTGCTGTTTTTGGGATGTCTTCCGGAGCTACAGGGATCTGATGGTATGCCTTCGTAAGGTCTATTTTCGAGAAGATACGAGAACCCTGCAGTCCGGAAGCAAAATCGTGGATGTGGGGTACCGGATATCGATCAGGAACTGTGGAGGCGTTCAGTTTCCTGTAATCGACGCATATCCGGAACTCCTTGTTTCCAGGTTTCGGTACCAGGTGTAGAGGTGAAGCGTAGGGGCTGTCCGAGGGTTGTATGATGCCGTCGTTTAGCATCTGTTCAAACTGCTCTTTAGCATAAGCCAGTTTGTGTGGCGCGAGTCGTCTGGGTTGGGAGTGTGCTGGTGGACCACTCGTTTTGATGTGGTGTTGCGTTTGGTGGACACCCGAATCAGTGGATTTGAATGGTTGTGTTATATCCACGAACTGATTCAGGATGTCCACGTAATCCTGGCCATGGCATGCTGCGATTCCGATCCCCGTGGTGCTGTGTCGTGCTGGCGTCCCTATGACGTGGAGGTTCGTCAAGGTATCCGACAATGTTCGTGGGTTCATGTGAACCGATAGTTCGTAGTGCGCCAGGAAGTCTGCGCCGAGGATTGGTATTTTGACGTTGGCCAGCGTGAAGGTCCAAGTGTAGTCACGCCGCATGCCAATGTTTAGAGAGAGCGTCTTTCCACCGTACGTGTCTATAGTGGAACCGTTGGCTGCTTGTAGTTTGAGTGGGGTGGGCTTAGCGGATGGGTCAATTGTGTGAGGTATGACGCTGATGGCTGCACCCGTGTCTACAAGGAATTTTATTTTATTCCTCCGGTCCCATATATAGAAGAGACGACATGTCTTTAGTTCGTTACCGGATGGGTTCGTCGTCGTTACCCTCCGGTTTCCTAGTTTTCCTGGGCCGACGTGAATTTGCAGTACGGCCTGCATTTCTTTGCTTGGTCTCCAAATGTCTGATGATACCAGCAAATGTCTTCGTCGTTGGTCCGGTGATTACTAGGGGTTCGAGGGCGTCGATGGCGACTATGCGTCCTATCCCTTGGCCTCTGTCGTCGGGTGACCTTCATCTCGTGAAGTTGTTTTTGCAGGTCTGCCATCATTTTTTTCATGGCTCGCAGCTCTTTTGTTGTTTGCGACTCCGATGTTGGTGCCTGGACAGAGGTGATGTTGTTGGATCGTTCGAACACCAAATCAGCGGAGTCGGCCAAGTCGTCCAATGCGGTGGATCGGGACATTGGAGCAATTATTTGCGAGACTCATGATGGTAGTCGTTCCATCCATAGGGTTCGCAGGACGGTCTCTGAGACATGCTTCGAGCCTAACTGACTCTTCATGAATCTTAAAAGTTGGGCTGGTGTCCTGTCTCCGATCGTGATGTTTTGAAGGACGTCCCGGATTCTTTCTTCTTCAGAGCGGCCTGTACGTTTAAGGATTATGTCCTTAAGGTAGTCGTAGGGTTTTTTCTCTGGGAGTTCAGCGAGAGCATCCGTAATCCGGCTGATAACGTCTGGTGGCAATTTCTGCATCAAGTTGGCTACTTTGATGCGCTGGGATCTTATCCTCAGCATGAGGAAGATGGTTTCGACTTGTTGGAACCAGGAATGTACATCTGGATTGTACGTTGGCAACGCCACGGTGACGTTTGCCATTAATGTATCGGACTCACCGCTGCCCTCCATTGCTCTGTCTGTATTCACGTTCGGGATCACCACTTGTTGCGGGGCCTATAAGTATGTCGACCCCGCAAATGAATTTATGTGAATGAGAACAGCCAAAGCAATATGAAGGAACAAAGGTGAGATAATGATAATTACAAATGACAATTTATTTCGTCGTATTTACAAGCGTGAATGTAAATGTCCGTGGCGGTTGTATGTGTTCGCAGTTGGGCGTTCGACGAGGGTCGCTGGCGTAGGTCGAGTCGTTGAGTACAGCTAGATGTTGGATGCTGGTAAGCTGAGGTCGGTCGAGTCGTTGAGTTCAGCTAGACGTTGGATGCTGGTAAGCTGAGGTCGGTCGAGTCGTTGAGTTCAGCTAGATGGTCGGTGCTGGTCGTTGGGTACAGCTAGATGGTCGATCGAGGTTGGTAGATCGATATCCCTGGTTGTGACGGTATGTTGTGGTTAACCAAGGGTGTGTCGATCGGGTTGTTGACTCGTACGATGGGTCGTACGTGAGTCAGGTGTTGCAGTGGTAGAACCGTCCGTAACAGCGAGTCGTTACGTGGACTGCGTTGTACCTTGCAAGAGCGTCGAGGTCGAGGAAAGGCTAGGGCCTTGCTGGGCCCCCTAGCCGTGCGGACGTATCGGACGGGAGTGAAGGCTTTGTCGTCTCAAAGCCGTGCGGACGAGCGGACGAGAGCGAAGGCTTTGTCGGGTCAAAGCCGTGCGGACGAGCGGACTAGTGCGAAAGCTTTGTCGGGGCAAAGCCGTGCGGACGAGCGGACGAGAGCGAAGGCTTTGTCGGGTTAAAGCCGTACGAACGAGCGGACGAGAGCGAAGGCTTTGTCGGGTTAAAGCCGTGCGGACGAGCGGACAGCAGCGAAGGCTTTGTCGGGTCAAAGCCGAGCTGTCGAGCGGACAGGCCAGAAGGCCGAGGCTAAGATGGGCGTTATCTTAGCGCTGCGCAGATAGCGAAGGAGTAGCTAAAGGCTGGACCGTGCCATTAGCGCTGCGCAGCTTATCGGACTATCGGAACCGAGTGAGAGTTAAGACCGGTTGGTCTTAGAATCCGTCTTCGTGTTTGCTGCCTGGCCGTCTACTTCGACTGATCATTACTGACCAGTCAGAGATGCTCTGACCCGCAGACAGAGACCTCTTATGGTCCTAAAAAGGACCTTTGTGCATACCTATGTAGGCGGGAAAAAAAAAAGGGGATCTACCACGAGAAGTGGGATCAACGTCGGAAGTTAAGGTGAATGCGACCGCACAGAATGCAGGATTCCTCCTTAATGAGCTTCGCTAGGAGCGTGCCATATATTTGTCGCTGCCTCCCACCAGACACGACTTGACACAAGGTCAAAAGCCCGAAGGCCGATTAAAGTGGGGATAAAGGGGAGGGGAAGGTCGGGAAGGAGCCGAGACTCGAACCCTGCTTGTCAGTGCTGCTCATCGGCTCACTTAGTGCAATGTGAGCCTGATGAGGCAAGCAGTTTCACGAACCCAAATGTGGGTCCGGGCACGTATGCCAGTTAACGGCTTAAACTAGACGCTTGGTCTAGTGCCGTACAAAGGGGACAAAAGTGCAGCTCGCCCACCCTTAGGTTGCCCAGCCGAAGCTGGGGGCCTATTCGGCCCCGAGTCTGCTCTTGGTTTCGAGCACCCATCCGGCACGAATGCCAGACGGCCCAGCTAAAAAGCCGGGGGAGTGCCATATATTTGTCGCTGCCTCCCACCAGACACGACTTGACACAAGGTTAAAAGCCCGAAGGCCGATTAAAGTGGGGATAAAGGGGAGGGGTAGGTCGGGAGCGAGCCGAGACTCGAACCCTGCTTGTCTGTGCTGCTCATCGGCTCACTTAGTGCAATGTGAGCCTGATGAGGCAAGCAGTTTCACGAACCCAAATGTGAGTCCGGGCACGTATGCCAGTTTACGGCTTAAACTAGACGCTTGGTCTAGTGCCGTACAAAGGGGACAAAAGTGCAGCTCGCCCACCCGAAGGTTGCCCAGCCGAAGCTGGGGGCCTATTCGGCCCCGAGTCTGCTCTTGGTTTCGAGCACCCATCCGGCACGAATGCCAGACGGCCCAGCTAAAAAGCCGGGGGCGTGCCATATATTTGTCGCTGCCTCCCACCAGACACGACTTGACACAAGGTCAAAAGCCCGAAGGCCGATTAAAGTGGGGATAAAGGGGAGGGGAAGGTCGGGAAGGAGCCGAGACTCGAACCCTGCTTGTCTGTGCTGCTCATCGGCTCACTTAGTGCAATGTGAGCCTGATGAGGCAAGCAGTTTCACGAACCCAAATGTGAGTCCGGGCACGTATGCCAGTTTACGGCTTAAACTAGACGCTTGGTCTAGTGCCGTACAAAGGGGACAAAAGTGCAGCTCACCCACCCGAAGGTTGCCCAGCCGAAGCTGGGGGCCTATTCGGCCCCGAGTCTGCTCTTGGTTTCGAGCACCCATCCGGCACGAATGCCAGACGGCCCAGCTAAAAAGCCGGGGGCGTGCCATATATTTGTCGCTGCCTCCCACCAGACACGACTTGACACAAGGTCAAAAGCCCGAAGGCCGATTAAAGTGGGGATAAAGGGGAGGGGAAGGTCGGGAAGGAGCCGAGACTCGAACCCTGCTTGTCAGTGCTGCTCATCGGCTCACTTAGTGCAATGTGAGCCTGATGAGGCAAGCAGTTTCACGAACCCAAATGTGAGTCCGGGCACGTATGCCAGTTTACGGCTTAAACTAGACGCTTGGTCTAGTGCCGTACAAAGGGGACAAAAGTGCAGCTCGCCCACCCGAAGGTTGCCCAGCCGAAGCTAGGGGCCTATTCGGCCCCGAGTCTGCTCTTGGTTTCGAGCACCCATCCGGCACGAATGCCAGACGGCCCAGCTAAAAAGCCGGGGGCGTGCCATATATTTGTCGCTGCCTCCCACCAGACACGACTTGACACAAGGTCAAAAGCCCGAAGGCCGATTAAAGTGGGGATAAAGGGGAGGGGAAGGTCGGGAAGGAGCCGAGACTCGAACCCTGCTTGTCAGTGCTGCTCATCGGCTCACTTAGTGCAATGTGAGCCTGATGAGGCAAGCAGTTTCACGAACCCAAATGTGAGTCCGGGCACGTATGCCAGTTTACGGCTTAAACTAGACGCTTGGTCTAGTGCCGTACAAAGGGGACAAAAGTGCAGCTCGCCCACCCGAAGGTTGCCCAGCCGAAGCTGGGGGCCTATTCGGCCCCGAGTCTGCTCTTGGTTTCGAGCACCCATCCGGCACGAATGCCAGACGGCCCAGCTAAAAAGCCGGGGGCGTGCCATATATTTGTCGCTGCCTCCCACCAGACACGACTTGACACAAGGTCAAAAGCCCGAAGGCCGATTAAAGTGGGGATAAAGGGGAGGGGAAGGTCGGGAAGGAGCCGAGACTCGAACCCTGCTTGTCTGTGCTGCTCATCGGCTCACTTAGTGCAATGTGAGCCTGATGAGGCAAGCAGTTTCACGAACCCAAATGTGAGTCCGGGCACGTATGCCAGTTTACGGCTTAAACTAGACGCTTGGTCTAGTGCCGTACAAAGGGGACAAAAGTGCAGCTCGCCCACCCGAAGGTTGCCCAGCCGAAGCTGGGGGCCTATTCGGCCCCGAGTCTGCTCTTGGTTTCGAGCACCCATCCGGCACGAATGCCAGACGGCCCAGCTAAAAAGCCGGGGGCGTGCCATATATTTGTCGCTGCCTCCCACCAGACACGACTTGACACAAGGTCAAAAGCCCGAAGGCCGATTAAAGTGGGGATAAAGGGGAGGGGAAGGTCGGGAAGGAGCCGAGACTCGAACCCTGCTTGTCTGTGCTGCTCATCGGCTCACTTAGTGCAATGTGAGCCTGATGAGGCAAGCAGTTTCACGAACCCAAATGTGAGTCCGGGCACGTATGCCAGTTTACGGCTTAAACTAGACGCTTGGTCTAGTGCCGTACAAAGGGGACAAAAGTGCAGCTCGCCCACCCGAAGGTTGCCCAGCCGAAGCTGGGGGCCTATTCGGCCCCGAGTCTACTCTTGGTTTCGAGCACCCATCCGGCACGAATGCCAGACGGCCCAGCTAAAAAGCCGGGGGGGTGCCCACGAGGGTTGAAAAGGGCTTGCTGATATTACGAAGGTGCTGTGACACACAGCTCCAGCCACGTGGATATAAAATTCTTTGATAAAAAATGAGTGTAGCCGTAAAGTATTTTCCTAACCTGCTATAGGCTGGCGACGACTATTAGTTCAAGTCTTATCAGGTAATTTTTGGCCGAAGTGTTTTGTGAATGTTATTAATTTTAATTCTTCCTTTTCTTTTAGCTATAACTAGATGTCAAGGTCGTTAGCAAAAAAAAAGGGCTTAGTCAGTTCCGGTCGTACTCGGATATAATCGTCCTAACTCGGGCGTGTAATTTGATATGTTTTAGGTTTATCGGCAGGTCGCGGCAAGGGTTTGTAGGCCGGTCGCGGCACCCAGATTTGTAGGGGTGAGTAATCCGACCTGTTTATGTTTGTGAACGGGTCGCGACAAACTCACTTAATTTACTGTCTGCCATGCTACTTAACACAAACAATAAAATTAAAAGGCTGCTGTTTATGTGTTATGACAAAGGTAAGTAATCTTGACTTCTATTTTTGAAATTTTGAATGAGTGGATTAAAAAAAAATTCTATCATTTTTCTAATAATGATTTTTGATATTTGTAAATAATGACAATAATTTTTTGAAATAAAAAGAAGACTGGATTTTAAAATTTTATAGGTTTACTTTTAAAGGAATACGATAAAAACTGCAGTATCGTAGCCGTCCCCAGCTACTCAAAAACATAATGTCCTCGGTCAGAGGAACGCTGAGTCAACCGTGATATCGGTTATATAACGTAACCCCTAATGTTGTCAACATACGGATTTTTTCGAAACTGCTTAATTCCACATGTCATTTCGAAATTAGTTCTTATTAGCTTACTTATATAAATCATATTTAAAACCTCTTCTTCGAGTTACAATGAGTTATTTCATTGTAGCTCCCTTGTAAAAGAGGATTGTTGACAACTTCGAATATTTCCCACCGAGACCATTTCTGTGGCTGCTCCTTTCCCTTATAAAACAAGCTACTTAACCTATTTTATGCTTAAGAGAGCCGATGACCCTCTGCTCCTGGCCGACCTTCCGCTCTTTTAACCCCACTATAATCCGACCTTCGGGTCATTGACCTTGTGTCAAGTCCTGTCAGGTGGGAGGCAGAGACAAATACCGCTTGTTCGTGCGCCGCGGGGCCAAAAAGAAAATTTGAAAGATTTCAAAATTTCCAAGGTTGAAATTTAAAATTGTTATTAAAATTATTATTAAATATTTAATTATTTGTTGAAATTTTTTTCTCCCATCCCCATCATAACTATTTTTTGTACATATTGTAAATAAACTCTTACATATCATCTGGGTTTTTAAGTAGGTCTTCATGGCACAATTGCGGTATTTTGTTGGTTGTGGCGTGCTTGGCGAAGAATGAGTGCTCTTATTGTAATGCGTGGATGGTCGCGAATGTGGCTAGCTAGGGGCCTTCAAAACACAAAGTTAATGTATGACTGCTTCACTTCCCTCCCCCACAAAAAGCTATAGGTCTTCATACTCCCCAAAGATTGTATGTTTTACTTTCCTTGGAAATAAAGCCTCGGAACTTTAGTTTTTAATGATTAGTTTCCATAACACTATAAAATAATTGACAATACAAATAAAGATTGAAAATTCTTTGAAAATACAACAACGAAAGGTTTATTATTATAGCAGAAGTAAACGAGTCAGAGTGAGAGAAGTTTCTTTTTGGTGTCACCGGTTAGTATGTTAGTAGCAGCGTATGTATGTTAGTATGTTAGTGTCAGCGTATGTTAGTATGTTAGTGTCAGCGTATGTATGTTAGTATGTTAGTATGTTGGTGTCACCGGTTAGTATGCTAGTAGCAGCGTGCTCTTCAGTGAAGATCTTCCATGTGGAATGTCCGTAGGAGAGTACAGGAGAGAGATCTTTCTTCGCTGCTAGCTGGGTGCTCTCTGACTTGTCGTGACTTCCAAAAAGGACTAGAAAAAATAGTTCTAGAGAAGTAGAAGGAATCAATGCGCTCTGCCCCTGATGGGTCAGTGTGTGGCCGAATCGCTTGGCATTGATTCGCGAGAAGAAATAGATCTGTGACTGCTACAGAACCATAGTATCAAAGTGTAGTGTAACCTTTGCACATCCGGTCTATTCACTATGACTTCTCCCGCGCCGTTTTTTTTTTGCTAAACTTCACGTTCCCTTGTGATCCTGTTCATTCGGTTGATCCCAGCCTGATAGCTAAAAGTTCTAGCTTCGGCCGAACGTTTGGAGCCCGCTCGTAATTCCGTCCTTCGTTCGATCCAGCTAGGTAGCCGAAAACGTTTAAAATCCACTGCCAGAGCCCGTGTTGCGAAGCCGATAAGCACGTCGACCCCGCAAATTGTTTCAGTTAAGTGTGAGAGTAATGACAGCCAAAAGACAATGAAGGAGACAAAGGCGAGATAACAATATAATAAATACAACAATTTATTCGTCGAGTTTACAATGACGTATGTAAGTTCATGGATTGTGGTCGATGTCGTCAGCTAAATGGTAGATGTCGGTAACTGGTATGGTCGAGGTCGTAGAGAGGCAGCTAGTTAATCGCAGCGACTAGCTGATGTTGGTCGAGGTCGTAGAGAGGCAGCTAGATGACCGAGGCGAGTAGCTGGTGTTGGTCGAGGTCGTAGAGAGGCAGCTAGACGTTTGATGCGGGAAGCTGACGTTGGTCGAAGTTGGTTGATCGATGTCTCGTTTTTTTTAAATATATTGGATTAACTGGGGGGGCGATATGGTTGCTGGCCCGTACAGCGAGTCGAATGTGGGCTAGATGCTGCAATGCTAGAGCAGGTCGTCGATGTGGTCGGTAGTCCGTACAGCGAATCGTACGTGAACTGGATGCTGCATTGCTGGAGCATATCGTGGTCGAAGCCGATGTTGGTAGCGTGGTTGCGTAGAGTCGAGCGAGCGTGGTGATTAAGACTGAACTGTGTCTTAGATCTGCGGAATAAGTGAACGGACCGGGTAACCGTGGTTTGTCATGCCTTAGCACATGCGAAGTCAAGCGAGCGAATTGGTGAGGCTAGGGCTTTGTCATGCCCCAAGATGTGCAGACGTATCGGAAAGTGAGGCTAAAGGCTTTGCTATGCCTCAGCCGTGTGGACGTATCGGAAACGGTAGCTAAGTCTTAACTCGAACCATAGTTCTGCGCAGTCGTGCAAACGGACAAGGGAACCGACAGCTAAGGTTGTTGTACCTTAGCGCTGCGCAGTAGTGCAATCGAATCGAGCAAACGGACCGGGAGTTCGCGGCTAAGATTGGCATTATCTTAGCGCTGCGCAGATAGGGAAGCGGTAGCTAAAGGTTAACGTTTAGCGTTGCGCAGCCTAGCGGACGAACGGGCAACGGAACCAACCGAAGGGTTAAGACCGGATGCTCTTACAGTCCTTTTCGTGTTTGCCTCCTGGTCGTCTACTTCGACGAGTCCGTAAGGTCTGTCAGAGATACTCCAACATGCTGAACGAGACCTCTAGTCCTTAAAAGGATCTTTTGGCATATCTATGAAATGCAAGGCGAATGCGACCACGAGGAGTGGGATTCAGCCTTGAGGCAAGGCGAATGCGGCCACGAGATGTAGGATTCAGCCTTGAGGTAAGGGGAATGCAACTACAAGATGTAGGATTCAGCCTTGAGAGCCTCGCTCTGAGAGCAGGCTCCTGAGAGCTTCGTAAAATGAACTCTCTAAAATTTTGACCCCGGAGTTTGTTTATATAAAGGAAAAGTATCTCACACAGGTAGGCTACGTAAAAATAAAGTTCGTCTATTAAAAATCGACGTAGAAATGAAGTCCTTCTTTAGCCTGAGATAGGCTACAAAAGATAATTCACTCCATCTTAATAGAGTTACTTTTGACGGATGGGTTCTGTAAATGTTGTTAAATGAAATTTATTCCCTTTTCTTTGCTGTAACGGCAAGTCAGAGTCATGTCGGATTTCATCATTTCCTGCTGTAGCCAGATGTAGTGTTTGTAGGAGAGTAAGTAATCCAATCTATGTTTTTGAACAGTTCGCGACAAGGCCTTTCTCCAAGATAATTGATCGTTTATCAATTAGAGGTGATAATATGTCCGTAGATTACTAGGGAAAGTGACCTGTTATATTAGATCGGGTTTACTGGTGTGATGGCGTTCGAGTATTTTTGTAAGGAGGTGTAGTGTGCCGTCGATCCTCGAAAAATTCTGGTTTAATACGATCGGTATAAACTGTGACTTTTGACATATCCGCATCGCCATGTTCCACCATTGCTTAGGCTGAACTCACCTTAGGGTCACCACTTGCTGCGGAGCCGATAAGAACGTAGACCCCGCAAATTGTTTTAGTTAAGTGTGAGAGTAATGACAGCCAAAAGACAATGAAGGAGACAAAGGCGAGACCCGTTTGCGTTGGCTTGTAGCGGTCCCTTCATGGTAACCCTACGGTCTACACGGCGACCAGCCACACAAACTCCAGCTACACCATTAGCTTTCTTCGAGCCACTCCGTACCTTAATACAGTAGTGATGCAGAATCTGCGACTCTACACTGAATTCATCTTTCGTGTATGATTCGCTTAATAAAGGCTTGTTATTTTTAATGTTATCCTCCTTGTCTCTGTCATTTGTCTAGTCAATCACCCCTTTATATTTATTCGTATATATTTTTTACTAACGTTTTACGGGACCGATGCCATCTTACGTCACCCGGTCCCGCTACACTAGCATAAAAGAACATAAAAATACTACATAAATTTGAGAAAAAAAAATTAAATAAGACGGTATATATAACAAATTAACAATATAAATGGTAAATGCAGTATAGCATTTCCCCAAATTTATTTTGCTTACCCTCGACAAAAGAGTTTTTTTCTTTCCACTCATGAAAGCGCTAATTGAGAAAAAACTAATTAAAAAGAGCTAATTAATTGAGAAATTTTGTTCACAACTTACATTTTTTAACATTAAAAAAACTCTTGTTAAATGTTAAATGTTAAAAATAATTGTTAGAAAAAAAATTATCGAAAAAAACTAAGAATTTATTATTTAAAAAATTCGGAAAGAAGTTAAGATTACTTCCCTTTATCTTCTGACAAGAAGCAGCTGCCATTTTTTCGACGTAAATAATCTGTTTGGAACAAAACGTAATTGTCTCCCCTTCTTTTGATTCATGGGCGGAGCTTCCGAAAATCACGTGATCGTTGGTCATGTGATAGTTTGAGAAGCGAGTGCTACCGTTTTTTGACCAAGAAGGTCCTCGGGATAGGACGCCTCTGCTATCCGCGAAGCACATGTATACAAATCACCTTACGAGAACTCGCACTACACCAGACCTACGTAAATGTAACTTCTGCCATTCATCACCTTGTTCTTGGAGCAACTATTGCACTTTTATTTTATATGGCTTGGGACAATTATAATTGTGAACCATAAATGTAAATACTAAATGTTTGCAGTTTAACTTTTCATGTCATGTATTCTTTCCTTGCCGAACTATTCAGTTTTAGACTGCCGCGACCGGCCGATAAACATAAACATGTCAAGTTACACGCCCGCTGTAGAACAACTATATACGGGTACGACCGGAACTGACTAGGCCCTTTTTCTTTCTAACAACCTTGACACCTCGTTATAGCTAAAGAAAAGGATGAATTAAAAATTAATAACATTTACAAAGCACTTTGGCCGGAAATAACTAGATAAGACTAGAACTAATAGTCGTCACTAGCCTATGGCGGGTTAGAAAAACACTTTATGGCTACACTCATTTTTTATGAGGGAATTTCTTATTCACGCGGCTGGGCTGTGTGTCACAGCCCTTTCGTGATATCAACAGGCCCTTTTCAACGGTCCGTCCCCCCAGGCTTTAACCCTCTTCGGAGGGGTTGGGTTTATCGCCCGGCGCCTGAGGCGCCCCGAAAAGGGGAATGCCGACGGGGTCCGAGGCATTTTTGGAACTGCCTATCGCGTTGGGCTACGGCCCTGCGACAGGACCCACCTTAAAAACGGCCTTGTGCCATATTCGTACGTTGGTGGGACGTAGGATAAATACAGCAACGCTCCCAGCGAGCGTTCTTTTTGTGTCCTGTGGTGGGGCGCTCTCGACCGGCCGTGGTAGCGTTGCGCGGTTCGGTCGGGTGTGTTCCACCACTGGATACATCACCTCTGGCCTCAGGGGGCCTTCCCCCCAGGCTTTAACCCTCTTCGGAGGGGTTGGGTTTATCGCCCGGCGTCTGAGGCGCCCCGAAAAGGGGAATGCCGACGGGGTCCGAGGCATTTTTGGAACTGCCTATCGCGTTGGGCTACGGCCCTGCGACAGGACCCACCTTAAAAACGGCCTTGTGCCATATTCGTACGTTGGTGGGACGTAGGATAAATACAGCAACGCTCCCAGCGAGCGTTCTTTTTGTGTCCTGTGGTGGGGCGCTCTCGACCGGCCGTGGTAGCGTTGCGCGGTTCGGTCGGGTGTGTTCCACCACTGGATACATCACCTCTGGCCGCAGGGGGCCGTCCCCCCAGGCTTTAACCCTCTTCGGAGGGATTGGGTTTATCGCCCGGCGCCTGAGGCGCCCCGAAAAGGGGAATGCCGACGGGGTCCGAGGCATTTTTGGAACTGCCTATCGCGTTGGGCTTCGGCCCTGCGACAGGACCCACCTTAAAAACGGCCTTGTGCCATATTCGTACGTTGGTGGGACGTAGGATAAATACAGCAACGCTCCCAGCGAGCGCCCCGGGGCCTGTTGTGGACTTCGGTCCGGAGCGTGGCCCTGGAAAAGGAACAATGGCAGACTTGGGGCCTTTAATTAGGCACCTAGTTTCGACTAGGCTACCTTCGGGTGGGCGAGCTGCATTTTTGTCTCCTTTGTCCCCCTTGTACGGCACTAGACCATGCGTCTAGTTTATGCCGCAAACTGGCATACGTGCCCGGACCCACATTTGGGTTCGTGAAACTGCTTGCCTCATCAGGCTCACATTGCACTAAGTGAGCCGATGAGCAGCACAGACAAGCAGGGTTCGAGTCTCGGCTCGTTCCCGACCTTTCCCTCCCCTTTATTCCCACTTTAATTGGCCTTCGGGCTTTTGACCTTGTGTCAAGTCGTGTCTGGTGGGAGGCAGCGACAAATATCGGCAACGCTCCCAGCGAGCGCCCCGGGGCCTGTTGTGGACTTCGGTCCGGAGCGTGGCCCTGGAAAAGGAACAATGGCAGACTTGGGGCCTTTAATTAGGCACCTAGTTTCGACTAGGCTACCTTCGGGTGGGCGAGCTGCATTTTTGTCTCCTTTGTCCCCCTTGTACGGCACTAGACCATGCGTCTAGTTTAAGCCGCAAACTGGCATACGTGCCCGGACCCACATTTGGGTTCGTGAAACTGCTTGCCTCATCAGGCTCACATTGCACTAAGTGAGCTGATGAGCAGCACAGACAAGCAGGGTTCGAGTCTCGGCTCGTTCCCGACCTTCCCCTCCCCTTTATTCCCACTTTAATCGGCCTTCGGGCTTTTGACCTTGTGTCAAGTCGTGTCTGGTGGGAGGCAGCGACAAATATCGGCAACGCTCCCAGCGAAGCCCATTAAGGAGGAATCCCGCATTCTGTGCGGTCGCATTCACCTTAACTTACGGCGTTGGCCCCACTTCTCGTGGTAGACCTGCCTTTCTTCCACCTACATAGGTATGCGCAAAGGTCCTTTTTAGGACCACAAGAGGTCTCTGTCTGCGGGTCAGAGCATCTCTGACTGGTCAGTAATGACCAGTCGAAACAGACGGCCAGGCGGCAAACACGAAGACGGATTCTAAGACCAACCGGTCTTAACCTCGGTTCCGATTGTCCGATAAGCTGCGCAGCGCTAATGGCACGGTCCAGCCTTTAGCTACAGCTTCACTATCTGCGCAGCGCTAAGATAACGCCCATCTTAGCCTCGGCCTCATAGCCTGTCCGCTCGTCCGCACGGCTTTTACCCGACAAAGCCTTTCGCTCTCGTCCGCTCGCCCGCACGGCTTTGACCCGACAAAGCCTTCGCCCTTGTCCGCTCGTCCGCACGGCTTTGGACCCGACAAAGCCTTCGCTCTTGTCCGCTCGTCCGCACGGCTTTTACCCGACAAAGCCTTCGCTCTCGTCCGCTCGTCCGCACGGCTTTAGCGTGAACCTAGCCATAGCCATTGTCCGCACGGCTTTGACACGGCAAAGCTTTCGTTCCCGTCCGATACGTCCGCACGGCTAGGGGGCCCAGCAAGGCCCTTGCCTTTCCTCGACCTCGACACTCTTGCAAGGTACCACGCAGTCCACGTAACGACTCGCTGTTACGGACTGATCTACCACTGCAACAACTGGCTCACGTACGACCCGCTGTACGAGCCAGAAACCAGGCCGACACACCCCCGGTTAATCCAACATATCGTCATAACCGAGGATGTCGATCTACCGAACTCGACGCTCTTGCAAGGTATCACGCAGTCCACGTAACGACTCGCTGTTACGGACTGTTCTACCACTGCAACACCTGACTCACGTACGACCCGCTGTACGAGCCAGAAACCAGATCAACACACCCCCGGTTAACCCAACATACCGTCATAACCGGGGATATCGATCTACCAACCTCAACCGACCTCAGATGCCCGCGACGACTGCCTAGCTGAACTCAACGACTCGACCGACCTCAGCTTACCAGCATCCAACGTCTAGCTGAACTCAACGACTCGACCGACATCAGCTTACCAGCATCCAACATCTAGCTGTACTTGACGACTCGACCTACACCAGCGACCCTCGTCGAACGCCCAGCTGCAAACATCTATAACTCGATCATACCAGCTACCAACATCATCCATCTAGCTGAAGATCACATACAACCGCCACGGACATTTACATTCACGCTTGTAAATATGACAAAATAAATTGTCACTTGTTATTATCGTTACCTCGCCTTTGTTCCTTCTTATTGCTTTGGCTGTTCTCATTCACATAGTTCATTTGCGGGGTCGACATAATTATCGGCTCCGCAACAAGACTATCAACAATGCATTATGAGTAAGTGTAGTTGGTAGTTCAGGCCACTATCATACACCACATAAGAATCTTATAGATCTTTTACGATGTATATTTTTTGTTTCATATTTTAAAAAAAATCATGAGTTTAAGCCAAAAAAATTGTCTTCCACTACGTCTGAACTAATTAAAACATTTTTTTTTCAAAATAATTTTTGACTACCTTCTTCAATTTTACCGTTGTGTGAACTTAAATTTTTAAATAATTCTTTTTTTGTTATTGTTTTGGCGCTTTTTCTTTAACAAATATATGTGTTACGAAATCGATGAGCACGTCGACCCCGCAAGCTGTTTTTGTTAAGTATACGAGTAATGACAGCCAAAAGAACAATGAAGGAAACAAAAAGACGAAATATTCGACGAGTTTACCAGAATAGATGTAAGTTCGTGGATAGATGTTGTAGTCGTCAGCTAGATGGTTGATATCGGTAGCTGGTATGGTCGAAGTCGTTGAGCAGCAGCTAGATGATAGATGCAAGTAACTGGTGTTGGCCGAAGTCGTAGAGCGGCAGCTGTATGGTCAATGCGAGTAGCTGGTGTTGTCTGAAGTCGTAGAGCGGCAACTATATGATCGATGCGAGTAGCTGGTGTTGGCCGAGGTCGTAGAGAGGCAGCTAGATGTTTGATGCAGGTAGCTGATGTTGGTCGGGGTCGTAGAGCGAATCGGTGCGGTTAGGACTTTGCCGTGCCCTAGCAGTGCGGACGTATCGGGAAGTGTAGCTAAGGCTTTGCCGTGCCAAAGCTCTGTACTATCGAGTAAACAGGCCGGGAGGTCGCGGTTAACATGGGCAGTATCTTAGCGCTGTGCAGATAGTGAAGCGGTAGCTAAAGGCTAACCCGTGCCTTAGCGCTGCACAGCCAAGCGGACGAAAGCACAACGGAACCAACCGAATGGTTAAGACCGGGTGGTCTTAGAGTCCTCTTCGTGGTTGCCCCCGGGCCGTCTGCTTCGACGAGTCTGTAAGAACCGTCAGAGATACTCCAACCTGCAGAAGGAGACATGTTGTGGTCCTTAAAGGGATCTTTATCGCATATCTATGTGATACAAGTGTGAATGTGACCACGAGATGTAGGATTCAGCCTTGGAGGTCAGGTGAATGTGACCTCGAGATGTAGCCTTGAGTGCCTAGCCCTGAGAGCGAGCTCCTGAGAGCTTCGTAAAACCACCTCTGGTATTTATCATCCGTCCCACCACCGGACAAATGTAGCACAAGGCCTTTTTAAAAGCCCAAACGCGTCTGGTATTGTCAAAAATACCTTCGGCCCTGTCGGCTTTCCCCTTATTAGGGGTGCCTCAGGCGTCAGGCAATAAACCCAACCTCCTCGAATGGGGTAAAAGCCTGGGGGGATGGCTCACTGAGGCCGGAGGAACTCTCCAGTGCCGAGGCACACCTGGCAGAACCGCCCAGAAAGTTTTGACCCTGGGTCACTTTGTTGGGCTGCGTAGAAATAAAGTTCGCCTATTAAAAATGGACGTAGAAATGAAGTCCTTCTTTAGCCTAAGATAAGCTACAGAAGATAATTCACTCTATTTTGATAGAGTTACTTTTGACAGACAGGTTCTGTAAATGTTGTTAAATGAAATTTATTCCCTTTTCTTAGCTGTAACGGCTGGTCAGGGTCATATAATGCTTCTTCATTTCCGGTCGAAGCCGGATGTACTGTTTTTAGGGAGGTGAGTAATCCGATCTGTTTACGCTTGTGAACAGGTCACGACATATGCTTAATCTATTATTTTTATTGATATATTTTTCATTTTCTTCAAATTACAGTAGAATAGACGATAATTTTCCGATTTAACAATAAATTACGTTTTAAAAATTTTTACTTGGCGATAGGATTCCGTTTGCAAAGCAAGATAAGTGTTTATGTTGGGAAGAAGAGCTATGTTTCCCTAAAAATTACAACAAATTTGTTACACAACTTTGTATTTTAGTCAAAGAGGAGTAACCTCTAATTCCATTTCAACAGGTCACCCCACCTCCTTATCTTCAATCAGAAGTTAAAACACATAACCTGTCATGGGCTGAATAAAAGAAGGGCCCGTGAAAAACAAATCAGTTTCATCCCATACGTCCAGGTAGCCACTCTCAGTGTTTGTTCTCTTTCTCCAGACGCACATGCTCTTTGTCTCTTGCGAGCCAAGTTTAGACATTACATTGGTGACAAGTATTTGTAACGAGCTCACGTTTTTTTCATCCCTGGAAAAGAAGACCACACACACACACACACACACACACACACATACAAACAAACAAATAAAGAGAGATGGCTAGCGGAATTTTACCCGTTTTTCAGAGTTTCAGTGCGCACGCTGACTAAAATACCATCAGCATCCGTTGGGAGAAATGGATAGACAAACTAGAAAACCTCTTAATTACCGTAGACATCAACAACGACAGAAACGAAAAACGACGCTTCTACATTACACCTGAGACAAAGATTTTGACATCTACCACAATTTCACAGACCAGCAGAAGGGCATTGTAATGACTACTGTATCAGAGGATGGAATCATAATATCTAACGAATACGAAGCCACAAAAATCACTAACTGACCATTTCACTGTTCAAAAACACGTTGTATGAGATTTTCAAATTCCGACGAGCGACACAAAACCCAGATGAAAACCAAGATTCATACCACGCTAGGCTACGAACTCTGGTAGCCACGAGCGACTTCCAAGACATAGACCGGGAAACTTTGGCTCAGATTCTGCAAGGGTGTTCGTCCTCTAGAGTTAAAAGAAGAGCGCTAAGTGATAACTTCACCTCAAACAATTATTAGACGAAGCTAGAGCCATAGAACTTGCTTAAACACGTGGTGCAGAAATGGAACAAAGGGAAATCCATGCTTTTTTGTCTTACAGCCACAACCGCAGCAACAACGAGAGCAACAAGCAATACACACACAAAACAAGTACAGCAGAGATAACTACTCCAGCAGCCCCAGTCGCCCGAGAGCATAGCTGTCATGCTACCCAGAGACCCCAACCACATGGGAGACTAAATAAAGATGGAGGACAGGTCTGCAACTACTACGGATATTTGGCAACACATGCGACGTGTCCCACCCAGGGGCAGGAGTGTAGGATCTGCTTTAAAAAGAACTACTTTGCTCGAGTTAGCAAGTTCAAATTTCTTATTCCCACTCTTATGAAACGGTATCTCCTTCTACGTCAAATGACGAGTCAGTGTTCACAGTGAAAGTTCCTGCATCATCAAGGATACCCAAGGTCACCATTTTCGTCAACGACTCTCCAGTGACCTTTGTAGTAGACACTAGTATCAGTGTCAACATTCTCTCTGGACGCTCATATGACAATCAGCAGCACAGACCAATAATACATGACACAGTGACGCAGATATTTGCATACCGATCCAAATAAGCGATACCTGTTTGTGTATTCTTCACTTCTAACATTGAATTTAAAAAGAAATGCTGCAGAACAAATATATTCATCATCGACGACGAAGATCCCTTGGTTGGACACGATCTGCAAAACCTACCGAGGCACAGGGTATAACATTCAATTTCGCGTTTCACGTGACGGTTCCCATTCCCGACGAATTCCCTTCACTATTTGACGGGAAGATGGGAAAGATAGGATATTTTACTATATTACACCGGTTCTTGCATTGTAAACATTGGAACTCTTGCATTGTAAACACTGGAATTTAGAAAACTGATAGTCAAGTTACGTAATGAAGATAAACTCTCGATTGGGGATCTTTCAAATACTTGGTGGAAATCTAAAAGTGTTATTCATAGTATCTAAGAAAACTTTGGGAAACTGGGTCATGTGAAGCCAAGAAACTACCTGGCAGGCCTAGAAAAACTTATGTAAAAGAAGACAAATGGATTGATAATGAATAAAATTAGGATCGATTTGTGACAGCAACAGCTATCTCTAAAAGGGCTAATGCTAACCTTGGCATTAAGATATCAAAGTACACTATTTACCGAAGACTTAATGAAATAAATTTGAACAGTCGAGTAGCTTCTACGAAGCCTTACATTTCTAAAAATTAGCCGATTGAAATTTGCCACTGAGCACGTCATATGGACTGAAGAACAGTGGGACTGTGTTAATTTCAGCGATGAGTCAAAGTTTAACCTATTCAGTTATGATGGGAGAAGGTTTTTTCGACGCAGTCCAAAGGAACGATATTCGCCTCTGTGCACTAATCGAAGCGTTAAACTTGGAGGAGGAAGTGTAATGGCGTTTGGCATGATTTCAACTGCTGGTACAGGTTACACGGTAAAATTAACGCAACTGTATATAAAGAGACATTGAAGAAACATGTACCTAATTTGAGAACTGCAGTATTTATGCAAGATAACGCCCTGTGTCACACTGTAAAGTCTGTTAAAACATTTCTTTCTGAAGAGGATGTTACTGTTACAGAGTGGCTTTCTCAAAGCCTAGACATGAATCATATTGAGAATGTTTGGAAGTTATCAAATGAAAGAGCTTAAGAAAAGAATCCAAGAAACGTCGAAGAACTATGGACTAATTTAAAAGGATAATGGGAGAAAATATCCGTTGATGAAAGTAAGACATTAATTTGCTCGTGTAGCAAAAGATGTCATTGAAAATAAATGTCTGCTCATCAAATACTAATGAATTATGAACGCTATTTTCATTTAGATATGATGTATCCATCCATGATAATTGTATGATTTTGTTAATCGTTCAGATTTTTCTTCATCTATTTTTTCTTATAACTCTCTCAAAATAATTTTATTGAGCTTTATATTTTGGAATTATATAATTTGCTTTTATATCGTTATTTTTCCTCGACAAAATGTTCTTTGAAGGTTTAAATAAAAACTTTAGACTTTTTCTTAACATCGTTACGATCATTATGCTCGCTACGGTAGATTGTACATTACATTTCATTGTCCCTATTATCTACACAAATATACAAACGACACACAGTAGACCCATTTTCAGTTATCCACCCTTACGAAATTTGGACTCGACACATGCAAAGATTTTTATATTATCCCCTATGACATTCCCACATATTGAATATGAGAAAGCAAAAAGGACTGCTCCTTTCACCCCTTCCTCATCGATATGATAAACTTTACATAGGCATGTTTTTACAAAGAATGAGAGGGATTTAGTATTGGAGCCAAAGGAGAGTAACCCCAAATTCCATTTCAACTGGTCACTCCCCCTTCTCCAGAATCGGAAGTTAAAACACATACACTACCAGGCACAGAATAGATCCGGATATAAAAGAAGGGCCCAGGAAAAACAAATTTGTTTCATCCCGTGCATCCAGGTAGCCACTCTCAGTGTTTGTTCTCTTTCTCCGCACGCGTATATTATTTGTCTCTCGCGAGCCGAGTTTAGACATTACACCTTGTATAATTCGTTGATTTGAGAAGGTTATTGTAGCCTCACCGTCTACTCATATCTAAAATCCCTGCTGAAAAAACACAAAGTCATTTATCACGTAAAAAATAATCTATCACGTAAGGTACCGGAAGCAAAACCCGATATCAACAAATAACATCGCCAAGTTGACAGTGAGTGGGATTTTTCAGCACCAACACAGAGGCTATTTTCGAGATAAATTAATTCTGCAGATTGTCTCGTAGTTTCTAACAGTTGAGCAGAATAGACTATATTTGTAAGCTTCTCTTATCAGTATAATGATTTATTTCATTAATACATAAAATTAAAGAGAAACCACTGTCCGCAATTGAACACGTACCAATCCTAACAAGTATATCACACCTTGCTGTTATAAAAAATTTACAGTCTCTGACAGCGATTATCACGTGGCTTCGTCAAATATTTGTTTAGCATCCCAGTGTGGCACAAGACATTTTTAATGTGGGGACCAGGCATAGGGCTGGAGCACAGATACCCCAACGGCTCTAAAAATGCTTTTGGCCCCGGTCGGCATTCCCCTAAAAAGAGGTACTCCAGGCGCCAGGCGGTAAACCAAGCCCTGTCGGAGCAGGTGATAGTCTGGGGGTCAGGACCCTGAGGCCAGAGAAGAGTTGATCATAGCCACATGACACAAATGCCGGCTTCCTGGTCAGACAGTTTGCTACCAAAGCCAAGACACACCCGACCTGATCGGCATACCCACTAACACGGCCGCCCGAAGTGTGCCCAAGCTCAGTGGGGCCAGATGAGCACGGGGAAGGAGTCAAGTGAGTAGACATGGTGCAATGTCGAAGTACACTTTGATCCTAGCCCAGTGGGTACCGAGCGGCGGCGCGTCATCTGGCATTCGTTCCGGCTGGCCCAACAATGACAAACATAGATTCACATTCCAATGGACCTTCGGATCTAGTGAATCTAGGACTAGCAAAGTCACCTGGCATTCGTGCCAGGAGACTTCTCAGAGGCTAAAATAGTTCACATTGTACGTAGTAATCCTATGACCAGCATTGTCCTGTAACGCAAAAGTTTCGACTTGTGTCCGACATCCGCCTTCTCTAAATCCTTTCTATAAAAATGACCTTGTGTAAAATCCTGACTGGTGAGAGGGATGGATAAATATCGCCACCTGGCATTCGTGCTGGCTGGCCGGACAATGACAAGTGTAAACTCACATTGCCCAAGACTTTTGGATCAAGTGAATCTATAACCAGCAAGATCACCTGGCATACGTGCCAAGACTAGCATAGTTCACATTGCACCTAGTGATCCTAACACCAGCTTTGTCCAATTGTGCACAAGTTTCAGCTCGTGTTGGCGAGAGGTATAGATAAATAGGGCTGCGTGGTTTCGTGCCGGGTGGGAATCGGTTACACTGCACCAGGCCTTCGTGCCTGGTGAATCTCTGACATCGCAACGAGGTTCCGGCATTCGTGCTGAGTGTTATATACTCATTTGCCGTATCATAACGACTCAATAATAAAGACAGACGCATGAATAAACGACGCATGATAAAGATGCAGGAAGGAAGACGCAAGAAGAAAGGAAGCAGGAAGACTTCTTTACAGTTATATTTACCTCTCACTTTATTGCAAGGGTTCGAAAGGGTTGTTCAAGGTCTGCATGTGAGAGGGTGCTGGAGACCGAACATAAACTTCATATTTTGACCCCACTGTTATGACCGTCACGTTGTGTCTTTCTTGTTCTCCTGACGTTGGGGTCCACTCCATCGGGGGTTTTTCGAGGACCCCCTCGGTCGGGTGTGGCCTTCCCTACCACATCTGGTCTCTAGCTGTCTGGAATTCTGCTGGCAACTGCTTTGGCACCCAACTCAACTCAATTATATAACAATTCAACGCCCACACGATCGCCCACTGGATCCCCGAAATCGAATGTTTAATCGTCATCAAGCGGAAACAACTGTCATGCAGTTCAGAGGTTACTCTCTTCCGGTGCATCACTGTAGTGGCACAATGGGACCTTCACCTTGTCCCATATCATAAGCCTTAATCCGCCCACGCGATCTCTTTCGATTACTGGCCATTGGAATGTATCACTTCCTTCCGGTGTATCACCTTGGAATAGCATTTTTGGGCCAGGGCGAGGGTCAAAATATAACACTGAGTAGTTGGAATTAATAATTCACACTGCATCTTGCCTTCAGTCTGTAGTCCTATGAATGCGTGTTGCGCAACCGTTAACTTATAGTTTGGTCTGCCTCGGGTGAGCATGTTCGTTCGGACTTCCCGCGCTCACGTTGTGTTGATAGATCAGCAGGAAAGTCGATAAAGAGTCGTGAAAAAACTGGCTCGGACTCCTCTCAGTTCTGGCTGGCTTAGAAAAGGATCAAATTCACCAGTGATGTTAACTACTTTAATAATTCAGAAACGCTTGTTAACAGGTGTAAATAAAACCAAACCTTTATTTCCAATACGTTGATTAAATTCATGTATACACAACAAAGGATTTCTATTTCTAGGTTGGAATCTCCAGAACTGGGGGATTCTTTAGTTGAAGGTAACGTGTTGACTGGCGATAATGTATATAGCTAATCTGTCAGTCCTCTATCTAGGTAGTTTCGAAAGAAATTTTGGTTGAATGGTCAAGTTCAAGACTTTGGGTGGCGAAGCCGGCGGCAAGGGCTTTGGTATTCTATCGACAGAACTCCCGGGCCCATACTTGATTGGTCAGCCAATTGAAAATATTGCCCTGTGTTGCACATCTTGCAGAGGGGGTAAAAGCACTTTAGTTTGCTTGGTGAGCCAATCAATGATATTCTATTATTGTATCATGGTTATGTGTAACATCTTTAGCTGAAAAGCTGTCAAATTTCAAACATTCTAATTTTCCTCATTTCTCACCAGCACTTTTCAGGTCTAAACTTCGAAAGTACGTTACCAACACTTTTCAGGTCTATCAAGAAAGTCTACCGAGGACTAATTTTGGTCCCCTTATTTAGAACCCTTTCCTGGATAGTAAGACCAGGACCGCAGGACTCGATGGAGCAGCAGATTGATTCCTGCATCTCAACACGCTGACGTCTCCAGACAACCAGCGACATCTATTTCAGAAGCAGAACAGTTAGACCAGCAGCTCAGGGTATGAGCAGACCAGCAAACACTTCTCATGTACTATTCACCAAATAAAGGCATGGTATTTCAAATTTACCCTCTTGTCTTGGTCATCCTTGCCAAGTTTGTGTCCCATCACATTATTTATATAAAGTTTTCCGGATCAACATATTTATCGATCCCGTAACAAGTTGTTATTTCAATAATAGCAAATGGAAAAAGGCAGAGAATCAATAATTTCTACTTTCTTTTTTTAACACATCATCTATTAACGTCTTCTTATTAAGTGAAGATTATCAATCGTTATTATTGATATTCAATTTGGCTGATTTCGCCAATAGAAGAGAAACGCAGTTATTGTTGCCAGCTATAACTAGTAAGATGTATATCGGTAGATTTGGTTTGGTTTGGTTTGGTTTTATGGCATATCAACCATTATAGATTATTCAATGCAAAATCCTGTTTATATATATCAAATATATAAGATTTTTCAGCTCATTTTGTTGATAACATTTTTAAACGAACCTGAGCAAATTTTTTGCACACAGTTAAATGGTTTCAAGAATTGCTACCCAACAGTAACAATTGAACATGAATCATTTGTTTGCACACATTCAAATAGATATATATGATGTGTAAGATTAGTTTGTGGGTAATTTGTTTGCACATTAGTGTTGCTATTGTTTCTACACAGTTGAATCATTTCAATTATTTCTAGCACTAATAATTCTATTCGATATTAATAATTTGCTGTCAAACAGTGCAGTGGTTACAAGTATTGTTATTTAACATTATTCTATTCAACATTACTAATTCTTTTGCACACAGTTAAATGGTTCCAAATATGTTTCACCATGTATCACTAAAAATTCAATTTAGCATAAGTCATTTGTTTACACATAACACTGGTTTACAAGGAAATTGAGGCAAGCACAAAAATACCCGTTTTTCCTAATTTGAGGGTGCTAAATTCAAATTTGAAATCCGTTTTTACTCATCACCTCTAGTTTTTTAGATATGCATTGTGTGCATTTTGTGCATATACGGTACGTAAAGGCGTATATGAATTCAGGGTTAATTCTAATATTGTGAGACTTATGGCTTATTTTTTAGTTATTATGCACTAAATGTAAGTGATAGTATTACATTATATATATATATATATATATATATATATATATATATCAAGACGGATTTTGACAGATAAGGCAGCAGGTCTCAGTCCACACTCTGGCAGTCATTGGAAGAGGTTGTCTCACAGGCGACGCAGGAGGTTGGTGTCCCTCAACGATCGTGTTACACATCTTTTGGGTTACTAAATATTAGTATTACATTTTCAAATGCACATTTAGTTTTACTTTATTATATTTTGAGATTCTCCAATGGCTTCAAGCATGTCAAAATGTCGAGGATGCCTCAACAAGGCCAATTCTTTCTGCTACGTGTGTGGGGACTTCACAACAGTTTCACAGCGTCGAACCATCACTTCCCTCCACAGAACCGCCTACTTTCACTATTTTGACTGTAAAATAGGTGATCAGGACAAGTCTTTGGCTCCACACATCTTTTGTAAACCCTGCTACAATAGATTAACTGTGTGGTTTAATGGCAAGAAAGCGGCTTTCAACTTTGCAGTCCCGATGGTTTGGAGAAAGCCGCGAAACCACGCAGATGATTGTTATTTTTGTTTAACTAATATAACTGGTTTCAATGCATCTTCTATGAAAAAGATCAAATATCCCAACCTTCGATCTGCTATGAGACCCGTTCCCCATTCAGATGATCTTCCTGTACCCACACCTCCAGTAAATAAGGATCTTCCTTCCTCATCAGATGAAGAAATGCCTTCAAGGGAGGATTCTGCCGAGTCAATATCTTTGGAAGATATTGAGTCTACATATTCAGGAACAAGTGGCAATGAGCCACACTGGATCATGCAAGAAGACCTGAATGATCTTGCTCGTGATTTGTATCTCTGTCAAAATGGCTTCTCGGCTTAAACAGTGGAACCTAGCCCAGGAAGATGTAAGGATCACCAGTTTCAGGAATCGGAACAAATAAGGTCATTGGTCTTCTTATGGGTATGCAAGCGGGCTTCACAAAGTACTGTTGTTTTCTCTGTCTCTGGGATAGTCGAGCTGTATCCCAGCATTACAAGCAGAAAGACTGAGGATCTAGAGGCACTTTTGTTCCTGGCGAATACAGCCTCAAGGAGAATCCTCTGGTGGACATGAATAAGGTACTTCTTCCTCCTCTTCACATCAAGCTTGGTTTGATGAAGAATTTCGTGAAGGCGTTGCACAAAAATGGTGCTGCCTTCCAACACTTGTCTACTGTGTTCCTAGGTCTTAGTGCTGCTAAGCTCAAAGAGGACATCTTTGACAGACCTCAGATCCGAGAAGTGCTGAAGGATACTGATTTTGGGGAGCTTCTTAACTTAAAGGAACTGAGAGCATAGGAAGCATTCAAGTCAGTCTGTAGTGGTTTTCTGGGTAACACACGCGTACCAGATTACCAAGCCTGTATTGAAAAGTTGCTAAAGTCTTACGAGGATATGGAGTGCCGAATGTCACTCAAGATTCATTTTCTCCATTCCCACCTCAACTTCTTCCCGCCAAACCTTGGAGCAGTGAGTGATGAGCATGGAGAAAGATTCCACCAAGACATTACGAAGATGGAGAGCAACTATCAAGGCGAATGGAACCCCGGCATGATGGGAGACTTCTACTGGATGTTCTTGCATGACATCCCGGAGGCAAAATACACCAGATCTTCTAAGAAAACACACTTTTGACTGTCTGTGGTACTATGAATTGTGTAATTGTGTCATCCAAGTATATTGATTCAATCAGTGTTCTTTATCTATCCTGTTTGATCTGTTATAAGCTGCTGCAACTCTTGAAATATGCACATATATTCTCTGTTTATACTAAAATGAGACTATTTAAAAGCCAGAAAACTAGAGGTGATAGAGCAAAACTATTTATAAATTTGAATTCAGCACACCCAATTTAACAAAAAACACCTATCCCCATTCTTGCCTCAGACCAAAAATTTATTTTTGTAAACCAGTGTAATTATTAGGCTAATGAGTAGAGTGTTCGCCAATGGTCCGGGAGACCGGGGTTCAATCCCAGGTTGAGTCATACCAAAGACTCAAAAATGGTACTTGATGCCGCTTTGCTTAACACTCAGAATTATTAGATATGGATAAAGGGTAAAGTGGAGCAATCCAAGAAATGGAGTAGCGCCCTCCCCTACACTTCGTTATAGCTAATGAAAAGGGAGCCTTCGAGTCGCCCTCGACTACGGTTGCCAACTTTATTTTGAATGCCAAGCAGTTCCATTTTGATCCTTTCATGGGACCCTATCAGGTGCTACCACTCCGAACCAGAGTGGACCTGGGAGCGATGGCAATGAAGGAGTACTCAGAATTCCCCAAAATTTCAGCATTACTGGAGCCTCATCATCAAATTATTTAGTGTCATATCGGGATATTTGTTTCGGTGGGCTAAGTATCTGTAGAGATACAACGCATCTTAGATTTTGGTATTGACGATTTGTAGGTTTGTGTTCGTATATATTCGTCGTATCTGAGTACCTATACTCGCCACTACAATTCGGACACTTTTAACAGAGGAAACGTATGATTGTTTTATATTTCTTCGTGCTAAGCAATATGAAAGAATCCACAACGAATTAACAACAACACATACAGAAATTATATGAATTTTTCTAACCCTATAGGGAAAAGTCCTATCATGCAGTAGAAGAGTTTTTGGTATAAGTTGAGAATCCTTAATACAATGGAAGTTTTTGTGTGAAAACTTACGTCAAAGTATGATACCATGTGCGATACCACATGAGATTTGTTGGGAGGCGGAGAGCTCCCCGACGGAAAACGCATGCACAGTTCTTGTTGTCGAGGCAAGAGAGAGAGAGACAGACAGACAGATTTGACAGAATTTGTAGCGCTTTTGGTCATGCTACCTTGGGGCAATTAAAAGTACTATTTAAAAGGCAAGGGATGCAATCCCGACTGATGTAATCCCTAGATATAGATTATTATATTCACTAAATTTTACCTGTAATTCAACGAAAAAAAGCATAAAACACCGACAAGAAAATGCTGTTTGATATATTATAAACACTCTATAATTTCAAAATTAATCTAAAACGCCATTTTTTAGACAGTACAAATAAAACTGAATTAGAATGGAGGTAAAATATAAACTAATTGATATACGATCTCCTGCCACATTTTTTTACACGGAAGAGAAAAATTTCTAAGAGTTTTTATGATTGATTTTTAACCCATTTTTCTTGTTCACATGACTTTTCGAATGATGTATTCGCGGACTTTCTTCAGCAGTATGCATTTACCTAACACCTCCGCCACGAATAGGATATGAAACAAGGGTCTTATCGTAGCCGTCTCGTCTACGATACCCAAAATACCCGGTTTAGAAAAAACGCAAAGTCATCCGTGACGTCAGAGAACAAAACATCGTACGTACGTCATGAGTGTACGTCATAAGAACACATAAACTATTTTTCGAAAGGAATTAATTCTGCTAGTCTTTTGGAGATAAAATTATTACATTACCACAGGAAAAATATATTCAAAAGTTCCTCTTCAAAGTATAATGAAGTATCTCATTATCACTTATATCTTCTTGTGTACAGAAATACTTCCCTCGACCAGCTATATAAACACACAGGCAGCAACCAAAAGTTTCGGCCTGGTGCAGTGTTCAAAATCAAGGACGGATTCGAGACCAAAAGGCTCCTAGCTTCGGCTGGGCCACATTCGGGTGGGCGATGATGACCAGCATAGTCTTGTATACTCATATAATACTGATGCATGCATAAACACATATACATGCGAAATCATAACGACGACAATAAAGGCGAGCGACACAGTCTTTTAGAAAAATATACCTCTCATTTTATTTGAAAGGGTTCGAAAGGGTTACTCAAAGTTTTACTGTGAGTCTCTAGCAACATCTACAACCTGACTCTACAGCAACACCAAATATCTGTGCCAAGCACTGAAGCCATCCTCACCTTCTAGACACGCTGTTGCTACAAACTAATAGACAACTGAGTCTAAGACTTTTTGCAACATAAACTTTCGACATCCAAAAGAGACTACACCGACGTGATATAACAACTGCGATTTCTACACCTATACATCTTTTGTGCAAGTTTCGCTCAATAAAACCTGAATTAAAACTTTTCCACTTGCTTCTGTTATTTTTCCAGTCCTCTGTCAATCAACCACAACAAACAACCCTAAACACCTATTCGCGGGATCCACGACACACACACACACACACACACACATATACCGGTCTCGCGACACGGGTTTCAATTCAGAGTTTTAAATGCCCTAAACTCGTTACCTTACCAAGTCTAAAGAATTCAGTCTGTCCTACTATTTACCCATAGCTGGGAGAGAGGAACAGATTGATTTATTCCTTTCCCAAGGGCATTAGCGTGAACAGCAGTTTTGTCCATTTCCTAAAACGATAACCATCTGTAAATGGATCAGCATGCTGTACCACAACTCGCAGGCGGTGGTGCAGGTGAATGGAAGGCGTTCGAGGGCTTTTGCGATCGAGCGATCGGTCTGGCAAGGTTGCCCCTTGTCCCCTCTTCTCTATGTCCTTGCTTTGGAGCCCCAGCTTCGTAGGCTTAGGCCCTGCACGGAATCTCCCTGACCGGCAGCATCCGAGCAAATGTTTCTGCGTTCGAATCCGGCGGTCTCCAAAACCGTCGCCAAGAACCGATAGTCCACCCTATCGAAGGCCTTGGACTGATCTAAATTGATCAGCGCCGCTTCAGTGTCATTTTCTTTTCCCTCTAGGATCTGACGCACCAAATGCAATTTGTCTTGGATCGATCTTCCCTTCAGAGAGTAGTTCTGCTCAGGACCGATCAGATCACTGATGACAAGCTGCAAACGGTTTGTCAAGACCCGGGCTAGAATCTTTAACTCTGTGTTAAGCAGAGTTATGGGCCTGTAATCGTCTAGCCCCCCCCACCGCCCCCGAACATGCCTGTCTTCTTTCTTCAGCAATTTGATCACTCCCTTGGTAATGCTACCAGGAATGGTTCCCTGGGCAAACCAATGGTTGAACATATCCGTCAGAATAGGGACAAACATGTGCGATATCCTCAAGTACACTTCGTAGGGTAAACCAGCCAGTTCTGGTGACTTGTTACGGCCGACCTGCTTCGGCGCATTACGGACTTCACATTCAGTAACCATGCCCTCGCAACTAGCCGCTTCCGCCTCCCCAAGGTGGGGGAAGTTGGCTAAATAGCTACGAAACTCCTGAACCTGGAGGTCAGGACAGCGGACAAAGCGATCGCGAAAGAGCATCCGAAAAGCCTCACGAATCTCACGGCTCGATCTCAGCACGCGCCCATCTGAGGAGATAACGCATTCGATGTACCGACGAGGGAACCTTCGCAACTCTTCCTCATGCATAAATGCATTGCACTTCACGGCTTCGTTGGAAACCGTTTTTAACCTATTTCTAACTACGAAACACTTGTAACGCTCGCTAGCCTTGCGCTCAAGGTCTCCCTTAGATGATCTATGGCTACAGAGTCCCCCCTTACACCGCCCGGGAGAGTCTATCTTCTAAAGATTTCGCTTTCTTAGCTCTATCTATTTGGAGCTGTTGGACATCTGCCTTCCACCACCACCATCATTTGCCTCTCTCTGCTGACGAGTCTCGGGGATGGCCTGGAAGCCCTCTCTAGTCAAATATAGCCGGAATGTATAGTCCTCGCAGGCCGTCCCGGCAGCGAATCTGAGAAGATTTATTTGCTCAACGTGGCCATAAGAGCTGAGAAAAGAGGCTAGAACCTCCCCAGTGATGAATGCCGGGACGTTACATACCGTCGCTCGAATCCTACGGGTTCCCATTTATTCCGGCTGCAGCCGGAAGAACTTAGTCGTGATGTTACTCGATGCAACTTTGGCTGCTTGCTCTTTGGAGGGTAGCAGGACGTCCCACGTCGCAAAACTCTTGCAGCAGAAGTACTGGCAGGGGACGCCCGCTTTTCGATGTAGATCCTCAAATCCCCCCTTCTTAAGACCAACCAGCCGTCTTGTTTTGATGTCGGTCACTACCAGCGAGATAATCATTGGTTCAAGTTTTTGGACGATCTCGGGGATGGGTAACATTTCGTTGCCTTTGAAATATTCAGCATACTTGCCCACCCTGTCTCTTTCATAATCTTCTGGATCTCTCTGCTGGACCTTCCACGGCGATTTGGTCGGACTTGGGTGGTTCGATTTTTGTCCCGGCGGGATTGGACTTTCTGACTCGGAGAGGACCGGCAGTGACGGCCAATTAGACCCAATTAAACTGGTTATTGGCCTATTTTGGGTCTCCGGTTCCCCTCGTTCTTCATTTGTGCTGACAGCCTTGGAAATTTCTTCAGTAGAGGAAGACGGGTCATAAGGGGAAGAACCCTCCATGATTTCAAAGTTGCAACCTGGAGGGTAAGCATAGTTTCTAAGTAAGGGACCCAACTAAATGCAAAAAAAGAAGAAAAAACTAACTATGAAAAGAAAAGAGGGGGATGGGTCTACTGGTTACTGGTCGCGAGGTTACTTATATCTTTCTGACGGATAGAGTAGACCTTCGCAACCAGGAAACTGGGGACAATAATGCCGCCCAGCAACTGGAGCTTAGGTAGGGAAGTGGGGAGCAACTAGCGTCCAGTTGCCAGACAAAAAAAGGTGGCAGTAACCCAATATCAAGGCAAACAATCAATCAAAAACAAGACAATCAAAAAACAAAGTATCAAAGAATCAAGAGCAATTCGAGGAACAATCAATCAAAAGTATTCAAAAAAGTAACAAAGCAGTCAAAAGTATCAGAGAACGCTGGGAAAAGCGCGCTGATATTTGCAATGTCTCCCACCAGACAAGGCTTGACACAAAGTCAAAAGCCCGAAAGCCGATTAACGTGGGGATAACGTTGAGGGAGAGGTTGGGAACGAGCCGGGACTCGAACCCTGCTGGTCTATGTTGCTCATCGGCTCACTTAGTGCAATATGAACCCGATGAGCCAGGTAGTTTCACGAACCCAAATGTGAGTCCGGGCACATATGCCGGGTTATGGTTTGAACTAGACAGCAAGGTCTAATGCCATACATAGGTTAAAAAAGGAGTAATGTAGCTCGCCCACCCGGAGGTAGCCCAGCCGAAACTGGGAGCCTTACAGCCTTAAGTCTGCCATTGTTCCTTTTGTGGAGCCACGCTCCGGACCAAAGTCCAGAAGAGGTGCTTTTCTGGGAAAAGCGCGCTGTACCTACGCTCCACCAGCGTAAGAATGTTTTTAGGGTGGGTGCGGTCGCAGAGCCGAAAACTAACACGACAGCCAGTTCCAAAAATGCCTCGGGACCTGTCGGCATTCCCCTTTTCGAGACGCCTCAGAGACCCCTGAGACCAGCGGTGTTGTATCCTGTGATGGAACACAGCCGAACGAACCATGCAGCACGCAACCACAGCCGGTCGAGAGTGCCCCACCAACTGGACACAGTGCACCGCTTTTTTTCTGGGAAAAGCACGCTGCCGACCGTGGAAAAAAGGCTTTTTGATATCCAGCAGTAGCAGCAACAGTCTAACAGGTCTGCCAAAGCGTAACGTTCATCTTTAAAAAATAGGGGTGGAAGTACAGTTCTTCGGAAGATAATCCATTTTATTTTGATAGAGTTACTTTAGCCAGACGTGTTCTGTAAATGTTGTGAGATGTAATTTATTCCCTTTTCTTAGCTGTAACGGCAGGTCAGGCTTCGTTATTTCCGGTCGTAGCCGGATGTCGTTTTTGTTTATGTTTGTGAACGGGTCGCGACGAGCCCACGTGTAAAAGATGAATTGGTCGTTTAGTTCTCTCGAGGCTTTGTTAGAAACAAAACATAGAGAGTCCTTCCACAATTTACAACACAAAGAAATGAACAACGCAGACAAAAGAAAATTCACAACATGATAACATACAACAGAAAATTTTATATACAAACAAATAAGCAAAAATAATTGAAAAATGTTCGGATATTATTTGTTAGTGGGTGGGTGTGAGTGGGTGTGACTGATACGAGGTGTCCTCAATAAGTTTCCAGACTTTTTTGTACAGGCATTTAAAATTGTCGTAGACTCTTGACATCTTATGAGATGACTGACTAATTTGTATGATTTCAGGTTCAAATGAACAGCTACAGCAGCAATTGGAATACACGCCTGACTGTCACAGCTGGTGAATTTCAAAAATGCAATCTGGACATGAGGACACTTTAGAAGAACGATATGCAATAAAAAAAAGTTTTAAACTTGGAAAAAATGCCACAGAAATGTATGGAATGCTTCAGACTGCTTTTCGACCATCTTGCATGAATCGAGCATCAGTTTTTGAGTGGCATAAGAGATTCAAGCAAGGCACGGAGTCTGTGAGTGATGATGAGAAGTGTGGGAGGAGTAAGGAAGTCAGAATACCACAGTTGATTGGCTAAATAAAGAATTTCATGGATAAGGACCGTCGTGTGTCTATAGAGACAATAAGTGCACAGTTTGAGTTTAGTGTGGGAACTGTACACACAATTATTCGCGAGGAACTGAAGATGCAGAAGATTTGCGCGAAATTTGTCCCAATGGTGCTCAGAGAAGATCAGAAAGAAAGACGTTGTCATGACAGCAGGGAGATGGTCGAGCTGATCTATTCAGATCCCGCAGTTCTTGATATTCTGGTGACCTGTGATGAAAGCTGGATCTACTGCTATGACCCAGAGACCAAGAGCCAGAGTTCCTAGTGGAAGCATGCTGGCTCTCCCAGACCCCAGAAGGCAAATCCACCCACAAACTTTTGATGATTCCTTTTTTTTGACAACACTGGCATGATCTACATGCACTGGGTTGCCCCTGGACAGACAGTCAACAAGGAATACTATGTTGAGATTTCAAGGGAGTTTAGGAAGAGATTCCGTCGGAAGAGGCCAGCACTCTTCAAATAGGGCCAGTGAGATTTCCACAACTTCATCCTTGTCACAGACTATTTGACCAAGATAGGCATCAAGACAGTTCGTCACCCTCCCCATAGTCCAGACCTTGCTCCCTGTGACTTTTGGTTATTCCCTAAGCTCAAGGAAAACCTTAGAGGCTGTCGTTATGAGACAATTGAGGAGATGAAAGAGGCTGTGACAAAGGTCATTGACACTCACACAAGAGGACTTCCATGGGGCCTTCCAGAAGTTGTTGGAACGGTACAACAAGTGCATTGCTGCCGGAGGAGATTACTTCGAAGGGGACTATAGTTCCATGTGTGTACTATCAATAAAAGTGTCCATACGAAAAGAGTCTGGAAACTTATTGTGTGCTCCTTGTACATATATTATGTGAATGTAAGCGTGTTTAGTAGAATATGTCTGTGTATACGTGTGCTGAGTTACTAAAAGGTGCATTGCAGCAAAGTATTCGTCTGCCTGCTAGCTAAAAGTGTGTATCTGTATGCATGAGGTGATTTGGATATCCATGCAAAGTTCAGAAAATTGTAGTGTGGGAAATATACCAATTTCGTTATGGCAATGAATGTATTTTTGCAGGCTCCCATTTTAGGCTGCGTGTTTGAAATAGTTTGTGACAAAATGTCTGAGGCTGAACGAGCACGTGAGAGTGAAAGCTGTCCAGCTGGAGGTCACATGACTGGTTCCAAACGCTAGATTCATTTTTGCACGGGACAAAATCTGAATGCGCAGACGTAGTTGAAAGCACGTGACTAATCTAGCCAATCAGATTCCCGAAATTATTTAGTTTACCGACACCCCACTACTTTTGTCTCGGGAAAAAGTGTGTCATGGATCCAATTTTTCTAGATTTCTTTTTGCTCCCCATAGTCCTTGGCGTCCATTTAAAAAATGTAGAAGTGTAAATCATATACCCGGCCCGTCCAAACAACAGATACAAACGTAACCTTTTTGTGTTGATTCTGCCAACCGAGTAACTATGAAACAACTCACATGCCAGGTTGTTGGTTTTGGCCGTTCGTCTAGTGGCGTGGACCCCGTCGTTTGTTCTCACAACTGGCAGTGTTGGCATATGACAAGTTGTACAAAAATTGACAAAATAACAAATACCAAATTGAGAGTGGAAGGAAAAAACAGACAAACACGGACTTAGAACTGCAAAACGCAGGAAGGCGAAGTTGGTACACTCAATCACTCCTGTATGTGGCCATCGCGATAACTCAGTGAAAAATCTCACACAGCCACCAAAGATGCCGACCCATCCGGCCACCGTGTTGCAGTTCTTGACTCCATACCGATCCCGACTGCTCTAAACCCACGTCTTAGAGCTGACTGACCACCCCCGCGTCTTGGGCTTGAATCTTTGACTCTCTGCCTCGGAGTCTTACTCCTGACTGACTAAAGTCCTTCGTCCTTTTCTTCCGGTCTCGCAGGTTTTCGTGGACTCAGCTCTCTGTGTGGTCTTTGCGTTAAAATAGACAAAGGAAGGTCTTCTAGACACTCCGGCATCGCTTCAAAGATGTCGGAGATAATTCTGCCAGTCACTCACAACATATAGAGACCCCCACACACACATCCATATATATCTATATATATTTACACACACACACGCACACACACACACATAAATGCTCATTATCGAGCCACATTACTAAGAAGAGGAACTATAGAAATCATTTTAATAAACCACGTTCGAAATCAAAACTGATCCCTAAGAAATGCTTATGTTGCGGACAATTCCTGCCCACAACAGAAATGAATGTCTCGCAAAAGAAGCACACAGTATAATTATTTCGCGGAAGAGGTATTATTCTAGCGTTTGCAGGAACTATAAATCAAGAATGAGAGAAATAAAAAGGGAAAAAAGAGCAATAATTTTTAGGTTCAGTGAGTCTGGAATGTAGACATAGAAGATGATACTACCAATTGGCAGGCTAAAGTCAAAGTCACCACTAAACTCTCCACCAATACTTTAAATTTTAGGTTAGATTCTGGAGTAAACGTGACTTTCTTTTCATATTCCCCGCTCACCCAGCTAAGAAGTAAGAGACTGTATAGATTTGGTTATCACGAAATAAAGGCCATTAGAAGTGTGTTAGAATGAGCAATTAAAGCCCTAAATCTACTGAAAGCAGTTAATACAGTCAAAACCGAAGGGCAGCTTGACAAAAATGAATTCCCAGAGCCTTTGGAAACTGGAACATGCGTAGCATATACGCTTGGATTCATGAGCTCAAATATCGATTCCTAGAAGATTGCCATTGCTAATAAAACAGAAAGTCCAGCAAGAACTACAGCGTCTGGATAATCAATTGAAATCACCAACAAATTGGTGTGCTCTAATAGTTGCAATCAAAAAAGTAACGGTAAAATTGAACAGTGCGTCGACTTTCCCTCGCCAAATGAAAGTGTGCAGAAAGAAACGTCTTCTAGTCACCTCAAGCCAACTACTAGCTGAACTCGACTGCTGGACATAGAGAAACAACACGTTATGAGGAGAGAAAGAGAGAGAGCAGACACAGACTTTGAACTATGCTTCCGGCTTTGTGTTGCAGCTCCAGCGTCCTTGTTCGCTGGTTTTGTCATCAGATGCGCGTCTGGGGTGAGACTCCTTTTCGGAGCTTACCCCCAACATATGTGTAGCAGAAGGTATTTTGGTGTGGCGCACAATTTAATTCGACGCATAATCTCACCCAATTGGGTAAGCAGAAATTGGGTAAGCTGCCAAACACAGTCTCTTTGGCTGGAGAACGGTGGCCAGTGCAGACGTCACACTGGCCGTTCTTCAATAGCAGTGGCAGCATGGACACATGGGGGAACCTATCTAATTTATGGATTCCTTGCGTCTAATAACTTTTAGACCAAGGAATCCCAGTTGAATATGAATTAGATACTTTCAACATGCAACGCACAGGAACAACTTTATGTCACCCCCAAAATTGGCTATATCGATGCGATGCACAGTTAAGCTCTCGGCACCTAGCTCTTATTTCACCTCTTGGCCACTTTAATGGAGACAACGCACACTCTCCCCAAATCACCAGACACACAAAACTCACGGTGACTCCAAAGTTTATTTCCTCCAACGGCAACATGGCTTTCGGTAAACTACAGCGAACACAGTCCCTCGCACGTCCGACGACACGCGCTGTTTTCTCAACTCTATCATATCTCCATTTCGTCTGTATACTCACAACCTTTCTACGAGACTTGCAGCACAAAAAGCAAACCCAATATTCCGTGCTGCAAATAAAAACCATTCATAAAAACACATTACAACTCTTCCTCGCCAAAACTAATAATTTCACAAGACGCTAAAAATAACAACAAAAAGCTTGGCTAAATAGGTTTCGTAATTTTCGTCTCTTTATATCGTCTCTGGCTGGTTTTCAACTTTCGTCTTTACCTTGTCGCATCTACCAGCCAATTGACTTTCAAACCCGAGTCGTCTCCTGGTGTTGGAGGGAGGAACATATCCATTTCCAGTGGTTTCGTACCAGAGCAGAAGATTTGGGACCCCCGGTTTTTTCTTGACATTTTTTGATTACCGTAGTCATTAACCTGTAACTGGCTGACCAATAACGAGTGCTTTGCCTGGCTCACACAGAGGTCAGCTTGCCGTTCGTAAACTTTCGACTTTTTCTTACTTTTTTCTTCTCTTTCTCCTTCCCCAGAAATTAGCCTCTTGTTCTTTTTCTAACTTCGACTCTCCATAAGTCGCTCAATTACGTTACACTTCGCCAAAGTAGCGAAGAAATCAGCGTCTCTCAGAAGTTCCCCATGAGTCCCAAGATACAGTTTTATTTCCAGTCATGAGCACGACACAACAGAGTTTCTTTGTAGCAAAACAAACATTCCACTAATGAATTCAAGAAGCCCTGATGAAGTTAAATATACGATAAGCAGTCGGCAAGTCCGGCTATCTAAAACACTATCGTCGTAAAGAACGGTATAACTTATAGCGTGTTTTGTGGGAATTTGTTATTTTCCCTAACACTATAGATTTTATGGGCACAAGAAATGAATTACAAGACTTTGCTTTATAACAACACACAAGAACGAAAGTTTTTATTTGCAGCTTTGAGGAGGTTTGTTCTTGGCGCTGCAAAACTCGTGGTCTTTAGGCTTGTTGGTTTTGGAGACGCGATAGCTTAGCGGGATGTTCGAAATGGCAGCGTGTCGTTGGATGTGTGAGGGAAGTATTCAAGGCCACCGTGTAGCTTCGTGTGTCTGGTGTTTCGGGGAGAGGCGTGCGTTGTCTCCATTACAGTGTACCAGAGGTGAAAAGGGAACTTGTCGAGAGCGGAGTGGCGCTCGAATCGACATAGTAAATTTCTGTGGTGCTTGTGGAAGGCATGTTGAACGTATCTAATTCATATTCAACTGGGATTCCTTGGTCTAAAATATTAGACGCAAAGAATCCATAAATTAGAAGGTTCCCTCGTTGAATGTCCATGTTGCTGCTGCTAGGGTTAAAGCCACGGTGATATGTCCACACCGGGTGGCTTGTTTAGCTATAAGGCATCGCTAAGCAGGGGCGACCAGAGACACGTCCGTTCTAGTCGCCGCCTCCAGCCGAAGAGAGTGTGTTTGGCCGCTCACCCGTTTGGTAGCCGGAAATGAAGGTCCGGGCTGAATGGGATATGTCATCCTGATTGGGTGAAATTCGGTGTCGAATTAAATAGCGCGCCAAAACAAAATGAGATTTTCCTCTTCTCTACATAGGTTGGCCCCAGAATTTCAGGTATGGAATACCTGATATTCGATACACAAAATTGTAAGAGAAGAGAAAAGAAAGAAAAGAAGCCACGAGTGTCACAACACGAAAGAGCAAATACAAACAATGAAATATAATACATACATATATAAAGAAAAACGAACAAAAGCAAATTAATAAGAAAAAAGGGAAAGTGTCCTGTTTAGTTCTTTTTTTGTGCACCTAGTGGTACGTTTTTTTTTTTTTTTTTTAAACAAAATGTCACTGAGAAAAAGTTCATGAGCCGAGAAATTGGCATACAGGAGTAGCAGTGTACTTCAGAGGAGTAGTGTGAGTTTTTTCTTTTGGGTTCTCTGGAATTGATAGCAGTCGCTATAGGTTTTAGTGAGGTGGTGGGAGAGGTAACTCACGTTGCTGAAGAAAACAAAATAGGAGTAGGGTGAGTGAAAGTTAAAGTTACCTATTTTGCGAGTTCGGAAGTAAAAAAAAATGTTGATAAAGTTTAGTTGAAAAAAAAATTCCACCTTGTTTGGATAGTCCTTGAAGATAATTCGGCGGGACATTTGAAAATTTTTCTGGATGTTTCGCTGTTTTTGTTTCTTTCGTGGGGTTGATTAATGTTCGTAAGGCTGTGTTTGTTATCAGAAGGTTAATTTTAGTGATGTTTGAAGTTTTTGTTGTTGTTAAGCGAGGAAAAGGGTGTAACGTATGTGTGTCTACGTTGTGTCGTTTCCTCTCCGGGTGCGGTAAGATCCTCGCCAAAGCTTGTTGGAAATAATAAGGTGGTTGAAGATGAAGTAGGTCGAAAGGTGTTGTTATGAATAGTTTTTTTTCTTTGTCTTGCAATTCAGAATGTGCCAAATCACGTCGGTTTCACCATTTTATAGCGTGTTTTGTGGGAATTTGTTATTTTCCCTAACACTATAGATTTTATGGGCACAAGAAATGAATTACAAGACTTTGCTTTATAACAACACACAAGAACGAAAGTTTTTATTTGCAGCTTTGAGGAGGTTTGTTCTTGGCGCTGCAAAACTCGTGGTCTTTAGGCTTGTTGGTTTTGGAGACGCGATAGCTTAGCGGGATGTTCGAAATGGCAGCGTGTCGTTGGATGTGTGAGGGAAGTATTCAAGGCCACCGTGTAGCTTCGTGTGTCTGGTGTTTCGGGGAGAGGCGTGCGTTGTCTCCATTACAGTGTACCAGAGGTGAAAAGGGAACTTGTCGAGAGCGGAGTGGCGCTCGAATCGACATAGTAAATTTCTGTGGTGCTTGTGGAAGGCATGTTGAACGTATCTAATTCATATTCAACTGGGATTCCTTGGTCTAAAATATTAGACGCAAAGAATCCATAAATTAGAAGGTTCCCTCGTTGAATGTCCATGTTGCTGCTGCTAGGGTTAAAGCCACGGTGATATGTCCACACCGGGTGGCTTGTTTAGCTATAAGGCATCGCTAAGCAGGGGCGACCAGAGACACGTCCGTTCTAGTCGCCGCCTCCAGCCGAAGAGAGTGTGTTGGGCCGCTCACCCGTTTGGTAGCCGGAAATGAAGGTCCGGGCTGAATGGGATATGTCATCCTGATTGGGTGAAATTCGGTGTCGAATTAAATAGCGCGCCAAAACAAAATGAGATTTTCCTCTTCTCTACAAACTAAAAGGGGGGGTAGGGTTACATTAGATTAAAGTCCCTCATTTTTCCCCAGGGAAGAGGTTACACCCCTTGTCTAACTTCATTTAGGTTAATAAAAGATTTGAACCATTACAAGCAATGCGTGTGTCCAATTCTGTCTCTACAGCTTATTTTACTAAACCCAGTTCACAAAATACTACAACAGCATTAATAAAAGATGTACATGTCAGTAATTATCATATTTAACTGTCTATGTCTACCTAATATGATTTTAAAGAGATTTTGAGATAAAATAAAAAGATTTTAAAAAGATAAAATTTGTAGGAATGTGAGTGACACTAAAGCCAAGTTTAATATTTAACTGGGTAATGTTTTTTTAGGGGGCTTTAGTGTGCCATTAAACGGTAAGTTTAAACAGTATGTTTAAACAAGTTCCGCTGCTTTCTAGTTTGGATATTGATTCGAAAAGAGAACGCTGACAATAAAGTTTTTAAAAGGGAATTTTATACAAAAGAAACGAGAAAGAAAGGGATAGAAAATATAAAGTGTTACAAATTTTTAGTACAATTTGCAGGAAACTTATCAGAGATAGTGTCCGGGAAACAAAGTTCTTTGAATTTGAGTCTTTTTCTTTTCTTTTTTGGTTTCATCGAAAAGTTTCAAAGTTCATTAAATTTCGAGTTTTCTTAAGGTTCTTTTCTGCTGCATTCTCGGTTGTATTTTCTTGGTAGAACTTCTGTAGTCTACTTTCCTTTATTTTTATTTCTTGGGAAGCTTCATTCAAGAAGCGAGTGACGAAACCAATCTGCTGGTTTAACTTTTCGTGCCTTCAGTTCAGGTCCCCAAATTCGTATTGAGGGTTCAATTAGTAGTTCTTGACAAAAAGAAGAAGTCACTTTTTGGTGCCACACTGTCTGGGATTACTTCTCCCTTTTCCAATCAGGCCAATCCAATACTTATAATTTATACACATTAATATGATAAATATTTCTCTTTAATAATTATCATTTATTTGCAGAGAGTAAGATCGTTGCAAGTAACAAATGATATGTAGGGATTTAAAAGAAAAAAGTAACAGTTTCCTAGGAGGTCTCTGACAGGAGGCGAAATCGACGCATGCCTAAAAGAAAGGTTTCCCGAGAAATTCTTCCTCGTTAAGCTGTGACTACTTTTACTGGACAAAGTTGTTTCTCTCTGCTACTGGTGGGAAGAACACGTGTCTGCTGAGTCGCGGCTTAGTGGCAGGTTGCCTCTACTTATAGGACTTACACTCCTATAATTTAAAATGGGCGTTATACCACTTGTTCCCGAAACAAAGATGGCGGACGCAAGTAAATATTCAGTCTCGGGAAACCATTGGCCAGGAGAACCACGTGGTCAGTGCTTAACACTACATCTTCATTTGAATTTCGTCCCACGTTTTTTGGAGCCTACCCCAGGACATGTATTTTCTATAAACACTTCGTCTGCGAACACTCTTCCCTTTTTTCACATTTTCACTTACAGGGCTAACACTCTCTCCAGTGTGACTTCCAGAGAGAATACTATCACTCTCTTATATTTACCAACAGCCATTAAACACCACAAAATGTATAAGCCATGCAAACATTCCTTTCCTCAGTATATCTTGTCAGTAAGACTTTTTCCAGCCTCGAAAACAGCAATTGCGTCGAACTACAGAAAGAAACGAACATTTAGAAATACGTAAACATGCATAGGACACTTTTATTATTTAGTCCTTTCCTGTAGTTTTAGTTGTGTTAGACACACACACACACACACACACACACACAGAAAATATTTTCACGAACAATAATAAAACCATAGTAATGTTTTAAATATTTCATTGTATGTATTGTTAAGATATGAATTTGTTTTGTTTATGCCGCCTTGTTTTGAATATTCCTTTTGTCCGCGCCGTTTCATATCGTTTACACATCTTTACTACAGTTGCCCCCAAGTGCCTTTTTCCAAACAAAAATAACAAACCACCAAACTAAACATATACAAAACGCAACATAAATTTTGGGGGACCAAACATATTTACCAAATAACATCTCCCCCTACAATTGCTAGCAGCAGCCTATGCTAAACACACCTACCGGACACACGACGAACTTCAAACTTATAACTTACAGAAAAGGATTCTATAATATATTTCAACACCATGTCTAGGAGACGCGTCAATTTCTACGGTTCAAGAAAACATCCCTCACCATAGAATAGTCCTAAACCCCAAAATAAAGCTTTAGTTTAAATGTATCCTTGTCTCTTTGCTTCCTTCCTTAATTCTCTTACAGCTTCCATAGATAAATTCACCGACAACCACGACCACGAATAATAAAACCTTTAGAATTGGAGCCAAACCATCAGATGCATTTTAGTGCATACTTAGGACACCTCCTTTTTTGGGGAGAGGTCTTACCTTTCTGCAGTGGATAAAGCCACCTTATTCAAAGTCACGCCGATGAGCATTTTATTTTATTTACGCGAAAAAGAAAGTATTTCATATTAACTGACTTTCTTAGTTCAAGTTACTTGTCTTGTAAAAAAAAAAACAAAGAAAAAAATAAAAGAAGGTACTGGCAGTAATAAGAACTTTTCCTCTTTTTTAACAATATAAAAATCATTATGTTGTTTTACATTTTTTATGAATACTTTCTGATTAAATTAAACCAAGTTATCAAAACTATACACAAAGATTCTCAATTCTTTATTTAATTAAGCCGGATATGTAAATAATGGCGACAGATTTTTACAGTACACCGATCCAGGCCAAATTTAGTCACATGTTTACGTTGGACATATCAAGGATTTTTAAAGCAAGATTTTCATTTCTTTCTTTTTTTTTTATAAAAAAAAACTAAAAACAAAAAAACACAACAACAAAAACCATGAAAAGTAGACAAAAAGAAAAAGAAAATACACAAGACATTTAACAACGTTTCAATCCCTGGGAAGTATATAAAAAAAGAAATTTAAAAACCTGTCCCGCAGGAAAAGAGTGGATGGCAGAAAGAGAAGAACTAATCAAACAGTTTGGAAGACAGAGTAACAATTTTTATATGGATCCTTCAGATAAAGGTTCCGATATATTTTTTAAAATTATTTTTTGTTGTTGTTTAAATAGCAAACATTTATGTAACTTCGTTGTTTTGGGTAAAAATTCCGAGATTAGCTTTCTTTGTTTTAAAGGTCATAGTTCAAAATATTTATTACTGTTTACTTGTACTTGATTTTATTAATTAATTTTAAGTAAAATATTTTTCACTGATCATTGATATTTTTAATATAATGCACAAAAATTAACCAGAAAAAATACAATTTTAAAGTAAAGAACTTATTTCATATGTTTTACTGATTACCTGGTAAATAAACTGATTTAGTACGTCCTGATGAAAATTTAGTTACTGATATCTTAACCACTTTTGTTTCTCACTTAAATTTACTGAACTCAAAATAGTTGCTAGAACGTTATTAATTTACAGTTTTTACTATTACTGTACTAACCAAGTACGTTTTAGGGCAAAGTAACGCATGACTTAGTTTTTGCTAAATGTGTTATTGACAGTACATATAAACATATAAATACGATTTTCTAGTTCCTTAATTTATAATCTTTTTTTAAATTTTTTTTATTGTTACGAAGCTTCAGAACACGTGCAATACATACAAATATCATTTTGTCATTTTTCTTTTAAAAAATATTAACAGACGAAAGTGGAATCTTTTTTTTAAGAATCTCATGAAAAATCTACTCGTTTGCAGAAATAAGAAATGTTTTGAGATCTAATTACTCAGTTGTTTTTGTTATTCCGTCATACACCTTTTTAAATACTTCCCCGAACCTTAAAAAAAAAAAAAAAAAAAAAAAATTCGAACTTTTTGGAGTTCGTATGAACCTTCGGTGGTGACTCTTAGACTAACTTCGTGAGTTCCAGCTGATAATAGACCCAGGCAAGATGGTAAACTTATCTCTATATATTCTTTAGCCCTTATCAAATGGAAGTAGGTCTAAATCATAGCTTCATACCAACTAGTTCATCTACCTCTCAACTTTGTTCTAACCTGAGTGACTCTGAGGTGGGAAATAAAATTATTTTTTTAGTTGTTAATTGTGAACTACTTTTATTTTTCTGACCTGTCAGCCCAGTTGAAAGAAGCCGTAGAATATGTAGACTGCAACTCTGTAGAGGAGTAAGACTCATACTTATAACGAGTGACCTAGATATGTTATTAAACCATCTGATGGCGAGACCCCATTCCTGGAGCTTTGGGGAATGTGGAGTACCCTTTCATTTTCATTACTCTTTGGTCCACTCCGACCCGGAGTGGTAGTACCTGTTAAAGTTCCATCTCTGGGCCGAATAGAACTATTTGATTATTTACTATACTTGAAACACTTTAACTGTGCTATGATTAATATTAAGTATTATTATTAGTATTAGATAGCAATACTTGAAATCATTAAAGTGTGCAAAAAATAAATAGCAATACTTGAAACCATTTAACTGTGTGAAGACAAATGGTTAATATTAGAAAGAATTATGAGTGTTAACGAGTAGAGTGTTTGCTGATGGTCTGGTAGATCGGGGTTCAATCCCAGGTCGAGTCATATCAAAGACTCAAAAAAATGGTACTTGATACTGCCTTTCTTAGCACTCGGTAAGGATTAAGGGTAAAGTGGAGCAATCCAGGAAATGGAGTAGCGTCCTCCTCTATACCTTGATGTAGTAGCTATTGAAAAGAGAGCCTTCGAGTCACCGCCAACTTTACTTACTTTACTATGAGTGTTAAATAGCAATACTTGAAATCATTTAACTGTCAGCAAACAATAGCCATGCTTGAAACCATTTAACTGTGTACAAACAAATGAGGTCCTGCTTGTTTAAAAATAATGTTACTGCCACATTATTTGCTTATAAATCATATCTATGATATATATGTATAAACAGGATTTGGCATTAAATAACTGACAAGGGTTGATATATGATAAAACACTGCCAAACTAACTTACCAGTGGCTAGATAATATTCAAAGGGACACTGTTAGTTACCATTTAACATATCTGTGAAAACCAAGTTTGTTTTAAAACAAAGTAACACATAACTAAAAAAAATAGTAAACACTGTTTTGATCAATAATGTCAATACATATTTCCTGTCTGTTACAAATTGTCAATGGTCTACCTACTTATTAATCTATAAATAGCCGGACTCATAGAGCCTGAGGATGATCACTATAAAAATTTTAAGTCTTACCACCCCTATTTGCAATTTCAGTTTTGTATTTATGTATCATTTGAATTGTACCTAGTACAGTAAGCACATTTATTTGTAAGAAAAGAAAGGCATATAAAATATATAACAATAATGTACATACAAATAAAATACAGACAATTTACTTCAATTAAAAAGTTTATTAAAATTTGATAATTAGCTGTGTTTTGGTTGATCAAAAATTTTTTTCTTCATTGAAAATTAGTATATCAATAAACATAAACTAGTAATTCCATAATAATCACTTTATTGTTAAAAAAAAAACTTATTTAATTTTTTTTTATATGAAAAATAATTTCATTAAAATTAGAAATAATAATAAATAAAATATGACAGTTGATTTTATTTATTTTATTTTTTTTTTGCAGGGGCAACTGATTTTTTTCTTCTTTGCTTTTTGTTTTACAAAATAGATTCATTAATGAAAATTTTAATCAAAATTTGCCACTTAACCAATTTTTAGTTCAATTTTTAAATTCTCTGTTTTCTCTTTTTTTTTTTTTTTTTTTTTCTTAAACATTTTCTTTCGTTGCAAATTAGTACATTATCAATACAGACTGAGTTGTGAATTTTTATCCTGTTTTATTATTTTATACATGGAAAATACTATATTGATCTGTATTTTCATATATTGAGCTCTGAAAAGAGTTTGTAGATGAAAAATGGTTTTAGTGTTGAATTTTAATCATATATAAAAATGTACAAATATGAAAAAACACAAGGCCTTCTTATAATTTGAATTATTTGCCAATGTTAAACATTTCAGTTTATAAACCTTCATCGGAGTGTATGAATTTTTAAATGAAACAAAAAGATGAGAAAGTTTGAAATGTTCTCTTTTCATTACTGGCATTCTGTTTCATAGTAATGTGATGTAATTAGTGTCTGAAAATTCCTTTTTAAAAATGGCTGTGTTAAGGAATGTTTAAAATTGGTAGCTATGAATAAAATAATATGAACATATACAGATAGACTGTTGTGATATAACATTTAATCAGTAAAATAATAAGGAAAAGTACAAAATTTAGTTTTTGATTTTTACTGATTAAATGTTATAATTCAGTAAATAAAAAAAATCAATTTGTAGAATAGTAATTATAAGATAGATGAACATATACTAAAAAAACCTGATCCAAAAAAATGTTCTCCCTACTGATCCTATCATAAAAGTAAGAGTTATCATTTACTACAACAAATTTAAAACCTTCAACCTAATTATTTCCAATAACTCTTCCCCCTCCACTGAACTTCTTGATAGGACAGATGTCATATCTATGTTCAAATGTCCCCTGGGAGACTGTGTTCCCAAAGAAAATAATGCTTATGTTGGTCTTACCACTACAACTCTTTCAAGACAGCTTACAATGCACCTTAATGATTCTAGCTCCATAATCTTAAAACCCATTCAATGCCAATGACCTTTGTCACAGCCTCACAGGGAGCAAGGGCTGGACTATAGGGAAGGTGGGGAACTGTTTTGATGCCCATCTTGATCAAATAGTCTGTGACAAGGATGGAGTTGTGGACTGGTGCATTGTCCTGCTGGAAATGTCACCAACCTGATTTGAAGAATGTTGGCCTCTTCCAACGGAATCTCTTCCTGAACTCCCTTTAAACCTCAACATAGTAACCCTAACCCTAACCCTTTGGCCAATCAACTGTGGTGTATTGACTTCCTTACTCCTCCCACACCTCTCATCATCCCTCACAGACTCCCTGACTTCCTTGAATCTCTTATGCTACTCAAAAACTGATGCTCGATTCATGCAAGATGGCCCAAAAGCAGCCTGAAGCATTCTATACGTTTCTGTGGTATTTTTTCCTAGTTTAAAACAGAATTTTATTGTATATCGTTCTAAAGTGTCAGATTGCATTTTTGAAATTCACCAGCTGTGATAATCAGGTTTTAGTAGGGTGTATTCCAATTTCTGCTGTAGCTATTCATTTGAAGCTGAAATCATAAAAATTGGTCTGTCATCTCATAAGATGTATAGCAATAACATAGTGAATTTTCAAGAGTCTACAACAATTTTAAATGCCCATACAAAAAAAGTCTGGAAACTTATCGTATGCACCTCATATGTTGTTGAATTTTAGTGTCTTTCAGTGTCCTGATGTTAGTTTATCATATTTTGTTGTCTATAACACTTTTCTTTGTAACAAAACAGTACCACAAAGAGTGGTTTGTACAATATTTAGTAATGATGGTGATAATTTTCTCTCTTGTTCTTTTGGTTGTTTTCCCTTTCAATTGTTTTTTCTTTTTCTCTCTCACCTTATTATTGTCTGACATTTACCTAATTCTTCACTCAAGTTCTAGTCTTTTCTACTATAATTATTTACATATAGGTGGGCTCTTCAGTCTAGGATCAGAGTGCAATATTTGTGTGCTCAGCCTAGTATCAAATTGTTGTTCTTAAAAACTTGTATCTGTGGAAATCGTATGTGAGTTTTAAATAATATATAAGAGCAAGATTTGGTATTAAATAATCCATGAGAGTCAATATATCATTTAACCAAATAATTTACCTATTGCCTCCGTCTGCGTAGTCAAATCATTCCTTTTATAGACAGTCAGAATGGCTCAGATGGGCTAAGAAATTGACTTCATTGAAGGTCATGTAATGGTTCCTGATTGGTTAGAAAATATTTCCAGGGTTCTTAATTTTTTCTTTACTCACGTGTTCATGCTGGAAATGGATGAGTGTTGCTGTTTGAAATTTCAGTTTGTTTTTGCCATACGAGCGATGGCTGTTGAAGTGAATACTTCTAGTTGGGCTTTTAAAAAAGTTCTAACAGGTACGATAACCTTCTTGCTTGGCAAAAATATAATAAAATTATTCTTTCTCAACCACCTTTTATATTTACCTAACAGAATATTAGTTTCCAAACAAAAATGATGTTTTCAATCTATAACAATGTCAAAATAACATAGTAATGTTTCTCTTGGTAACTTTACATCAATGAATATGAATAAATTTTCATCAATGATATCTAACTATAAAATGGGGGAGTACCCATGGTGTAGTGGCCAAAGAGCTGGACTGCAATATCATGGTAAGCGAGTTTGAACTCCATTCATGCTATTTGGTTCACTTTCGGACAAATACCCTTGAGTAAGTTATGAACACCCCTTATCCACACAGCAATGAATTAAAAGGATGGCTTTAGTGTAAGTAACCCTCAAAGGTTGATATGCCATTAAACAAACTAAAACAAGCCAAAAATCAAGATTCTAATGCTAATTTTCAAAGCCAGCTAGCCAACTTGCAATTTAATATTTCTGTTTTCTACTTGTCTCTCTCTCATATATATATAGTTGCCGGCTCCCTTTTCAATAGTTACTGCACTGAGATGTAGAGTAGGGCACTACTCCTTTCCCTGGATTGCTCCACTTACTCTTGATAATGCTGAGTGCTAAGCAAGGAGGCATAAAGTACCATTTTTTTTTTTGTCTTTGGCATAGTAGATTGAAGATTGAACCCTAGTCTCCTGGACCATTGGCGAACACACACACACACACACACACACACACACATATATATATATATATATATAGTGATTAAACAATATAGACATCCTTTGTCTACCCAATTTTCTATCCTTTCAAGTCACCTCATCGATTTTATGATATCCGATGTGAATTGTATCTCTCTGATACCAGTTCAATAGCCCAACATCTAAAAAAACATCCCTGCTCTAAAACTGAATTTTGGAAAATTCTTACTGAAAACACATTACAAGAACAACAAAATATCAAGAAAAAAATTACGGAAACTTTCTCATTAATTAGTAGTGAGATCAGGCTGCTAGTATATTACAAAAGCTTCAAATAGCTGCTTGTAGTGTAATAGTTATTGTTGTAGGTAATGCACACAGCAACCTGAGTTCAAAATCTTGGATGTGGCTGTTTGCATTACACATAGCACTAATACCTTTGAGAAAGGTATGCATCCATTTACTCTTCCTCCAGCTATGGGTAAATAGTAGTGCAGACTGGACTCTTTAACCTTGGTATAGCAGCCAGTATGGTGAAGGAAAAGTCTGAATTCAAACTCTACTTAAAAATTGACTTTTGTCACATCCTGCTCATGCAGAGGGGTTGTTAAATACATATACATGTGTGTATTTAGAAAAAGTGACATGCATAAGTCTAACAATGCCTTATGTTACTATAAGAAATTTTTCATTAGTCTGCAAACGTTGGAAGTGATTCCGTTTCCAGAAGTGTTTCAAAGAGGTCAGTAAATTTATTCTACTAAACTGTTCATTTAAAAATGCACATATTTGATTTCAGATAGTTGTGTCTTAAATCTCCGTTGTATTTTGTGTTGTTTAAATGAAGAATGAAATTACTTTTCTGCGACTAAATTTTCAGGAAAAACTTTACTGTTGGAAGACGAACTTCTAAATTTGCACCCCCCTAATTCCCCCCCCCCCAAAGAAAACAAAACAAAACAAATGTAGCTTAATACGTGCTAAGACGAACCCATAAAAGAAAGATGGACTCCTTGTCCCCCCCCCTCTCTCTCTCTGTCCACCCCCCTCGATGACCATTATATAGGAGTGGAATTTTAGTATAAATGCTAGTAAAATTAGTAATAATCCAAGCGAGCATTTGTTAAAATAGTATGCAAACGTTGGAAGTGATTCCGTTTCCAGAAGTGTTTCAAAAAGGTCAGTAAATTTATTCTACTAAACTGTTCATTTAAAAATGCACATATTTGATTTAAAATAGTTGTCTTAAATCTCTGCTATATTGTGTTCTCAAATGAGGAATATTGTGTATTTTATATATGTGGACATGTTTAGCAGTAAATAAAAAAAAAAAAAAAAAAAACAAACAAAAAAAAACGAATTTAATGACTCTGGTCGAATACTTTAGTGTACACGGCAAATAGGATTAGAATCTTTTCTAAAAGCTTAGAAGTCTGTTTGCCCACCCCCATAGCATAATAAGTTAATAAGAAAACAAAGCAACTCAAATCAAATTCGAATTCCACCTCTACTTGAAAAAAAAAAAGAGGAATGAAAAATAAAGAAAATAAAAACCTGTTAGGGCCTGTATCGGATGACAGGATAAAATATACCCGAAAATTTCTTTGAATATACATCAGTCCTGGACTTTAATTAAGTTAAAACTTAGGGTAAAAAGAAGGATTTTTTTTTTTTTTTTTTTTTTTTTCACGTACACATGGGAAGCAGCATGATGTACATGAAGGTATTTGAATGCGCAATGCCTAACATTTCCTGAACGTGTGAGTCTTGCAGCTTAACGCTCAGGATTGTCAGTTCAATTGGGGAACTACTGCTGCTCATCTATAAGAGTGGCTTCTAGAGATGAGAATAAAAACAGCCATCGAAAGATAACCATGACTCATACTCAAACCACATACAAAAACCGCATCGCTCTTCGCGCGGGTAAAAAAGGGGTGCGTCCTGCTGAGGTTGGAGCCCTGGCCTCAGTGTTCGAAAAATCAGCTACAGAGCTCAAACAAAAACTACTAAAATGCAAACAAACAATACAGATAGCGACATTTAACGTTAGAATCCTAAATAGAATAGGTCAACTACCAGAGCTAACTGCATCAGCCGTAGAACATAAGATAGACATAATTTGCATACAAGAACACCGATACACTCACACCGAAGATATCAAATATCACGAAACTGGCAATGGATGGATGCTGGTGACTGTATCGGTATGGAAAAACTCTGTCAATGCATCGGTAGGAGGGGTGGGAATGCTTATAGGACCAAGAGCGTTAAAAACACTTAATAGCATCGAGAGAATACAACCTATGATGATGGCCGCAACGTTTAATGGCAACCCCAAAGCAACAATCATCTCCTGCTACAGCCCTACCAATGTTAGCGAAGAAACCGAACTAGTCACCTTCTACGAGGAGCTATCCTCCCTAGTGTGTAGCATTTCGAAACACAACCTGCTAGTCATTGGCGGAGATATGAATGCACAAATTGGGAAAAACAGAAACAATAAATACAGCCTACACAACACATCAAACAGGAATGGACAACATCTAATTGATTTCATGATAGAAAATAGATTAACATGCCTCAATACAAACTTTCAAAAAAGGGAGGGAAAATTATGGACCTACACATACGTGAACAAGAGTAAAGCACAGATAGACTACCTCTTTATAAACAGAAAATGGAAAAATAGTGCGATTAATTGCGAGGCATACTCCACTTTCGAGGGCGTGTCCTCCGATCATCGAATAGTCATGGCCAAAATACGTCTAAGCCTACGAAATAACGCCACACGAACAGTGACTGGGCCCTACTAAACAACAGAGACATTAGAGACAAATATGCATTAGAATTAAGAAACAGATTCGAAACACTACAAGAGAAGGCAGAAAAAGGTACCCCAAATGATGAATATGAAAATTTTGTTGAAGCACACCTTGAGGCGGCATCAAAGTATATCCCAACAAAACCTAGAACTAAATATAGAGTCCCTTGGGAAACGTTAGCGGTTAGAGAAAAACGTGCACTCGTGAAAACTGCCTCCAAAAGCTATCGGAAGAACCCAACAAAAACAAATGCCCGAAAATAGAAAAGGCACAATATCAATTAGCAGGAATATATTTAAAAGAACAGGCAGAATACATACAAAATCAGATAGATAAGATTAGAGACTCGGTGGAAGATAGACAATCCAGGATAACCTGGCAAACAATAAACGAAGTAAGTAGAAGGAAGAGCACAGCCAAAGCAAAATTGAAAGCTGCAAGCCAACAAGAAAGAGTAAAACTGTGGGAAAAGCATTTCATAAATCTACTAGGAAACCCACCGAAAATAACAAATGAACCGATCACCATAATTATCAGTAAGCAATTAGACATTAAACTAGGTCCTTTCACCAAAGAAGAACTCGACTCGGTTCTTAGAAAAATTAAAAATAGGAAAGCTGCAGGGCTGGACGAGATCCCCCCTAGAAGTGTGGAAGACTAGACAATTTGACGACATACTGCTCCGTCATTGCAACACAGTCTATAGTCAAAATAGGATAGAAAGATGGATGAAGGGTTGCATCCTTCCTTTCCCTCAAAAAGCGACCTCGGATTAGCCAAGAACTACCGAGGGATAACACTTACATCCATAGCAGCCAAAATCTACAATGCCTTACTACGAAACCGCATAGAACACAAAATAGACAACATCCTTAGGAAAAACCAAAATGGCTTCTGGAGAAATAGATCCACAACCTCACAAATATTGACCATCTGTAGAATCCTTGAAGGCGTTCGGGCAAAAAATCTTCAGGCGACATTACTATTTGTCGACTTTACCAAGGCCTTCAATTCCATCCACAGAGGGAAGATGGAACAAATCCTACTAGCATACGGCCTACCAAAAGAAACTGTTGCAGCAATAATGATTCTCTACAGAAACACCAAAGTGTTCACCAGATGGAGACATGGAATACTTTGACATTGTTGCAGGAGTACTACAAGGAGACACGCTAACCCCATACTTCTTTATCATCTGTCTAGACTACGTGCTTAGAACTTTGATCGACAAAATCAAAGAAAATGGCTTCAAGCTGACTAAGAAAAGAAGCAAAAGGTAGCCCGCAAAAACAATCACAGACGCTGACTACGCTGATGACTTGGCATTACTGGCGAATACGCCTAATCAAGCAGAGACACTACTGCATAGTTTGGAATGAGCCGCAGCAGGCATTGGCCTCCATGTTAATGCACACAAAACTCAGTATATGTGTTACAACCAAACGGGCAACATTACCACACTAGCCTCTCTGAAACTAGTAGACAAATTCACCTACCTAGGAAGTAGCGTCTCATCAACCGAGAAAGACATCAACATATGACTAACGAAAGCATGGACAGCTATCGATAGGCTCTCAATCATATGGAAATCAGACCTGACCGATAAAATGAAATGCAGTTTCTTCTAGGCAGCGGTCGTATCGATACTGCCATATGGATGCACTACATGGACGCTAACTAAACGGCTGGAGAAGAAACTAGACGGCAATTACACGAGAATGTTGAGAGCAATATTGAACAAGTCCTGGCAACAACATCCCACGAGACACCAACTATACGGCCACTTGCCCCCCATCATGAAAACTATACCAGTTAGACGAACCAGACACACAGGACACTGCTGGAGAAGCAAGGACAAGCTCATAAGTGATATACTCCTATGGACCCCCCACAAATGGCCAAGCAAAAGCAGGACGACCAGCTCGAACTTACATACAGCAGCTATGTGAGGACACAGGGTGTTACCCTGAAGACCTGCCAGAGGCGATGAATGATAGGGAGAAGTGGCGAGAGAGGGTCAGGGATATCCGTGCTGGCGGCACGACATGATGATGATGATGATAGTGAGACTAAGTTGCATAAACTAATGTAGTCTTACCGGCTACTCATACCTAAAATTCCTGCTGGAAAAACACAGTCATCTATGTCATCAGATAACAGAATTTTTCACCACTACTGGAAGTGAACCTCAGTATCAGCAAAGATAACATGTTCAGTTTGACAGCGAGTGGAATTTTTCAGTACTAACTCAGAGGCTATTTTCAAGATAAATTAATTCTACAAACTGTCTCAAAAGTAGTTTCTTAACTGTTGAGCAGAATAGGTTGCATTTGTAAGCTTCTCTTACTAGTATAATGATTTATTTAATTATTACTCACAATTATAGAAAGGCTTCCTATCCACAGTTGAACACCTGTTAGTCCATCAGATACACAGTCCTTCTCTGCCATTAAGGCAGTCACTGACAACAAAGATTTACTTGGTAGCGGGCTTCTCCCCTGAAGGCGAAGGGAACAATTCAAGCTACTTTCACTAGTTCCAGCACATCCCTAACAGATGCCTTTCCTCTGCCATAGCAGAAGATGTCAAGATTCATCCAATCACAGCTGCTGTCTCAAAATAGTACTTTTCAGGTTATAAGTCTTGCTTCTCATCTTCAATCCTTTTTAAAGATTTTCTACTGAAAAGTGGTAGAAGCGATAGATATAAATAGTTTTTGATGTTTTTTTTTTCTCCTGAAGATGTTTAGCAGTAAGATTAGTCTCAAAGGTAATGAATTTTTAAATAAGGATTTTTTTTTTTTAACATTTTAATAAATATTTGAGGATTAGAATAAAATGTTTTTGAGGTGGTTCTTGAGTTTATTTGGCTAAGGGATTCAAGACATAATCTCCATCTATCTTCATGGGTTTCTAGAATTCAGGTGGTGTTCTTTAAATTCTTTTATCTTTTCTATTATAGTGAATTTAGTACCTCTGATAAAGTTATGATCTGTTTAGTAGAAATGTTGTTCTATTAGGTGAAGTCACAGATATTTCTTTTATATGTTGTTATTGTTTCTATATTTTCAGTAAAAGAGCAGTTGGCAGTGTCAATCCAGCATTATGCACAAGAGCCCATCAATGCCATTGCCTTGAACAGAGACAGCAACCGTGCTGTTATTGCAGGACGACAAGGTATGTAATGATTCTCATTTTAAATTATTCTTTAGTAGTATTCATGCTGTCAAAAATATATATAAAATTGATATTTTGAATCTTTTATGTTAGGTTTTAACTTATGAAGCTTTCATTATAAGATTAAATCACTGCTTTTTTTGGTAATTGAATTATTGGGAATATTGGGTATTTTAACAAACATTTTGATTTACCTTGCAATGAAAATGAAATTTGTTTTGAGTCTATTTGTAAGGTCCTCAATTTTCCATTTCAAATTTTTCTTAATTCTGTTAATGCTTTTGGTAAATTCTGTTTTTATTCCATTTTTTTCATTTTTCATAAAAGAATAGCAATAAAATAATGGAATGGGCATAATTATCTTTATGGTAGAGTTATTAATCAGTGATTCCTTCTTTAAGAATAAATATTCAGATTAAGTATCTGAAAAATCCCTTTTTTTTTTTTTTCTTTTTTTTTTCTTTTTTTTCTTTTAGTAAAAGGACTCAGATTCAGTTGATTTATCATATTAAAATCAACACAAAAATGACAAATTTAAAGAATCACTAACAAATAACTCCAATCTCAATAATAGAGTAAATTAAAAATTTTGACTAAAATTTTACAAAGCAGGCATTAAATTAATTATTGATTCATTGTAACAAAAAAAAAATCAAAGAACAAATATAATGATTCAAACCATGTTAAATAAAACAACTTATCTCAAGTTGAAAAATCAATACTGCTCAAATTTAAGATTGAATGTTTGCCAAATTGAGAAATCTCTTCTCTAAATCTCCATTGTAATATAACATTGTAAGCTGCTTGGTTTTCTTTGTGGTAAGACTTTCACGTTGGTTATTGAGTAAATGTTTATACTGAGAAAATGAATGTTCAGCATCTATGCAGGTAATAGGCATCCATTTTGTCAATCTGTTCCAGTAGAGGAAATCTGTTCTTTTGCATTTCAAAATGCTGGGATGTTAAAAGGATTTGGTTGGTCATCTTGGTAAGTGACATAAATTTGAAATTCTTCAAGAAGATCAGTAGAAGGATCTTCCAAGTTCTTAACTGTAAGACTATCAATATCATGGCCTATACAGGGAAGCTATCTTGGACTCATCAGAAGAGCTTCCTTGTAAAAGTTATACACAGGGTAGGCATCCAGGTATTTATTGAAAAAGGTGTGCTGAAAAAATCTTGGAAATTTGAGATTGTAATTGGTTAGTTTTGCACAATTTTCATTCTTCCTTATTCGCATGATTTCCGCTTTTCCTCATGTAAATGTCGTGTCAGAGACAATAAATTCCTTTGCTTTGAGGCGCACTGCCCCTATGACAAAATTAGCTGCTTTATATGCAATGAAGGTCGGCACAAATTTGCATAGGTGCTGCTATGATCATGCCACAAACGAGACAATATGTGACCACAACCTATAAATTCACCTTTTAATGGTGGCCTCAAGCTTTCAAGGAAACTTGTCATGCTTAAACAGATGCATTTTGCTGGAGATAAGTCATCTCGTTCATTGCATTCTCCCCTGATCTCATGATCACACAGATGACTGTTGGTGAGGGATGTCTTTGATGAGCTCTTCTTTGAAGAAGTGAGAGGACTCTTCTGGTGGCAATAATTCCACGTCTATGTCCTGCGGTTCCTTGGCATTTCTAGTGTCATCACCATTCTTTTCATTATCCGATTCTGCACTTTCTGATGCACGAGGTAAATCATCTGACTGCATCATGTAAAGCATTGGTGTCTCCAAATTGTTATCAGACAATGTATCTTTGCTGTGATGGTCTTCTCCTGAAGTGGTCAATTTGTCTTGTAGGTGAAGATTTTTCACTTGGTGCCATTGATCCAGACGGTTTGGAAGCTGACAATTTCATCAACACATCTAGCTGTACACCATCTGTTTGGGGGTTTGACCCAGATGAGATCAGCAATTTTATATGGTTATTCTGTACTCTGTAGATTGTCTGGTACTTGGTCTATCTCTTTTTATCTACTGTTCATACCTATATATTCCATTGGCTGGCACAGTTAATGTTGTCATGTCATCTCTAGGCATGGCATTGTGCCAATACCTGGCCTCTTGAATGGAGCACTGCATTCTGGATGCTATTATTTTAATGGTGTGGTGACAGCCCTGCACTATCCCATTACTCTCTGGAGTCTATGTGCCTCTGTACCTTACTCACACTCCCCATTCAACTGTGAAGTCCCGAAAGTCTCAACCACAGAAAGTCAGGGGCGTTGTTTGTCAACAAGAGGACCACGCTCACTTGTCAACAAGAGGACCACGCTCACTGTAGATGTCTCTTAGTGGTCATATAACAGACAACGCATCATGTCACACGAGTAGGTGCCACACAGTGAAATGCATAGGGCCACAACCTGTTAAGGACAAAAAATGACTGCCATCGTTATGAGTCATGTCCAAGTCTAGTTGCCACCAGTTTCTGTCTATTTTGAGTTTACTCTTCTTCCTATAGAGCAGGGCAAGGTCAGGAACTTGAGTCAACCCACGAGTTTATTTCTTCCCCAGCCATGCACCAATCTCTCCGTGCTGGGTCATTTTGGCACGCTCTGGTCAGCATTTTAACCATCATTTGCTAGAGGGGCATCCTTCACAGTGTCATGCCATCCGTTCGTTACCATGCTTGTTTATCTTTTTATCATTCCTGTAACTGCACCGTGCATTACACTGATGCAATGCACTGTGCAACGGGGAGTTCTGGAACTGAGTTTCTTCGTTGCCATCACAGTATGTTCTGCCCCACCCCCACTTAAGAAAGAATTCTCTCAATTACCTTCTGAAAATATTCAATGATATCTGGATAAATGGAACATTCCCAGAATCATGGAAAATAGCATCAGTCATTCCTATATCTGAGCCTGGTAAAGACAACTCAAACCCAGCAAACTGCTGCCCAATAGCACTAACTAGTTGCCTCTGTAAAACTATGGAGCACATGGTAAACAAAAGACTGGTTTGGTATCTTGAAACCAACAAACTTATTATCAACTTTCAATGTGACTTCCGAAAATGGCGATCAACAATGGATCATGTAGTCAAATTGGAAACCTCCATAAGAGAGGCCAATATCTGGAAACAACATCTGATAACAGTCTTCTTTGATCTGGAGAAGGCTTATGAGACCACTTGGAAGTTTGGAATAATGAAAAATCTCCATAGCCTTGGACTGCAAGGAAGATTCCCGAACTTCATTAAGAGTTTTCCCTCGGACCGGCAGTTCCGAGTCTGAATCGGATCAACATTTTCTTATCTCTATAAGCAGGAAGAGGGAGTCCCTCAAGGGTGTATTCTGTCAGTGACACAGTTTAATATAAAAATTAACAGTATTACAAGGTGTCTTACTCCTGGAATTGATGGTTACCTTTATATTGACGACTTCTGTATCACTTCCAGATCAAAATATATGAGAACTACTGAGCGTCAGCTGCAACAATGCATCAATAAAATAACACTTTGAGCAAACACAAATGGATTCAAGATATCCTAAAGGAAAATGAAAAAAATGTGCAATGACCCATTCATAAAACTAGAAGACACAGAAATACCTGCCATTAATGAGTATTAATTCCTGGGAGTTATTTTTAACAGGAAATTATCATTCATCTCCCACATAAAATATTTAAAAACTAAAACCACCTGCGCTCAACAACTCCTATGAGTAGTCGCCTATACAAAATGGAGAGCTGACTGAGCACTAGTCCATTCCCAGTTAGATTATGGTATATTTATCTATAGATCTGCTAGGAAGTCCTACCATAAAAAGCTCGACCCAATCCTCCATAAAGGCCTAAGACTGGTCTTAGGAGCCTTCAGAACTTCTCCAGTAGTCATTTTATACAACCCAGCCTACAACTGCATCTTCAACCTTAAACACAAACAACAGTTTGAACAAAAAGGAAAAACCATCTAACCATTTGGCCTTAGGATGGAGCCTATTCTCCAAGAATCCGCAATTTCTGTTACAAATGTACATAAAAAGCATCCTACCACAAATACCACCTTGGATCATTTAAAAACCACGAGTAGTAATCCTCCAATTAAACAAACTCCTCAAAACAAAAACACATTACAGCACTTACCTGGAAAAATTTCACGCTATCCTCTTACACCATCCTAACCATCAATATATATCTATGGATGGCTCCAAGGTGAAACCTTTTAACTACTCTCTGCCAGTCCTTTCTCTCTTGAAAACTTTTAACTGCTTACTATTGGTCCTGTCTCTCTCTTTCTTTCTCTCTTACTTACCGCGTCAATACACTGGTTCGCACAGTCCTACTATGAAGCAACGATTGCAACAACAATGCTGAGATTACTCCTTTTATACCAGTTCTGGCTGGCCGAAATTTGCATATGTCACAAACCCCGTCCCACCAGAGACAAGACACGTGACCTACAAATTGCACTCCCAAGGATGCTCATGTTTCCGGTTTTTTTCTATACTTCCAGTACTCCGCACGCAAGACACATTCGCGCTTGTTTTGAACTTTGAGGTAGGCCATTTTGCCCGTCACTTCTTGCTTCTTTCTTTCTTCCTTCCTTTTCGTGTTGCTATGAAAGGAATTTAATTCACACAGCTTCATTGTCACATTTCATTTCTCTCATTTGTTTGACTCACCATATATTTTTTATCTAGCTGGGGACAGTTGCTGGATTCACGTAAATGTCAACTGTTCCGCCTGCATATATGTAGTTTGAAAGTTAATTTCAATAACATCACTGACTCAGACAATCCTGTTGCACGTGTCTGCCTACGCAACACGCCTTTTTCCCACTGACTTCCGTTCCCTTCACGGTTCTTTTTATACTCCTGGCATAGTCTCATTTACATAGGAGCGCCAAGAGTCTGCGTTACTTCACGCAGGATAATCAAATACAAAAGCGACTGTGTGTTGCCATTTTAGCGTGACTGAACTGTACAAAATGTGACCACACGCTAGTCAGGTAAGTCACGATTTTCCTTACAATATGCAGCATGCCACTCATTGTCTCTTTGAATGACAAACCCCAGTTGGCTCATCAGAGGCAGCAGTCTGCTGGTTCTGCCTTTCAATTTTACTACACAAAGATATCAATAAAATGGTGTGTACTGCTGTTTTCAATAAAACCATTCACAAGAAAGCCTTTCCAATGAAAATCTCCATCTTCACTGTAGAAGTATGTGCCCTTGATCTTGCTCTCAACCTCATTTCTGAGAACAAACATTACAAATTTAACATATTCTCTGACTCGCTTTCTGTATTAACATCACTGAGAAATAAAAAGCTGGAGAACCCATTAATTGTTAAATTGCTGAGCAGACTAGACTCAATGTCAAGTCATAAAGAAATAATCATATGTTGGATCCAAAGCCACATCAAAGTGAGGGGAAATGAAAGAATTGACTTGGCAGCCAAATCAGCTTTAGATCTGAGCCCTGACAATATCTCTATTCCATATACTGACTTGAAACCCCAAATCACTAAATTCTTTCTTACAAAATGGCAACAATGCTGGAATGACAACATTAACATCAAACTTTTCCAAATAAAGGCCACTTTGGGAGAATGGAAACCAGCCTTCAGAAAATCAAGAAAGGAACAAGTCATTATATCTTGATTGCAGATTGACCATACAAGTCTCACTCATTCTTTTATACTCAAGCAGGGACAGTCAACATGGTGTTTGACATGCTAGACACCTTACACCATTAAACATGTGCTTGTGGAATGTGGAGCTCTAGCTATCATAAGAGAGCGGCATCTTAAAACAGATAATATGAGAGAGATGTTTGAGAACATCCACATGGATGATGTCCCACTTTCTTGAGAGATACAGGGTTATATCTAAAAATATAACACTTTTCATAATTCTGGAAAATTCAGCCATTCAACTTACCAATCAACTAAGTACAAATAAATTATTGTTGAATAGCAATACTCAAAACCATTAAATTTCTGCGAGTAAAACTGTAGTGAGAAATAATAACAACTACGTGGCTGTGCAAACAAATTATATCAAATAAACTACCTCATGTTAGATAGAAATACTTTAGACCATTTACTCATGTGCGAGTTAATGAGCTATGTTGTTTTGTTTTTTAATTTTTTTTTTTTAAGGTATGTTCTCTATAATATATGCGTTTGCAGATCATGCATATCTAATATATATCAATTGGATTTATTTCCTGTCCAAGTCTTTTTTTTCATGGTCAAAAACAGCACAGAAGTCCTGTTCCTCAATCATGATGGCTGCACATAATTTGTGTTTCCTCTTGAGCTGCACTTCTCCAGTAGGCTTGATCACAATACCTCCCAGTTCACGTATTGTTGATCCCGATCAGTAAATCATACCCCAGAGACTTATCATGCACCATCAGTGCATCCACCTTAGCACAATCACCTCCCTCTGTTAGGATTGAAATAACTCCTACTCTGTAGCTCTCATAGGACACTCCATCAATTGTCTCAACCATCATGTATTGTTTATCCTAGGCCCCACAGCAACTTGCACTGATTATTGAATGAGAACATCCCATATCTATGAGAGCTGTATATTGCATGCCATTTACATGGACACTGGCAAATCCACATTTACTGACTGACAGAGAGGGTGATGACAGTTCCTTGCCCCTGAGCCTGTTTTCCAGACAGTTCGGTGCTAGGTGGTCAAGACTGTTACAGCAGTAGTAATGTGATTTGTTCTGATCCCTGCTCTCTATATCATCGACTTCTGCTCTCCTGGAAGAAGTAATTGGAACCAACATACTTGTAGCATTTGGAGCCCCCTTGTATTCTGGGGATACAAAAATCACCAGCAGCTCTCTCCTCTGATTTGGATAACACATCCTCCATCCTTGCAGCTTCTACTGCATATTCAGTTTCCTTTAAAATATTTTGGGCTCTAGCCAGCAGCAGGTCTATATTCATCTCACCCAGCTTTGGTGATGGTTGCAGGAGCTGGCTAACATCCATGGGCAGCCCTTCCAAAAACACACATCCCAATATCCGGTCAATTATGCCACCAAATGACATTAATAGCTTTCTTAAATCGGCCAGGTATACATCAATGGTCTCACCTGGGACAAGTGATCTCCTAATGAACTGCTTCCAAGCAATGGATTCATTTGTGCTAAATGCTGTGTAAAGGGTGTATCTTATCTTGTCCAGGTTTGCTTCTTCCTTGAGCTGCTGGTAGACTGTGTAAGCACCTCTGTTAACTTCAATGGGATGACCAATACGGGCTCCTTTATTCTGAATAGCTTAGAGATGCACTCTGCCTTCTTGATCCATTCAACAACAGACAGACCAGTAGGTGAGCCATCAAACTCTGGGATCAGATTTAAATTAAACCTGTCCATCTCCTATTAGTGTAATCACTGAAACAGCTGGTAATTGGTTAGTTTTGCACAATTTCCATTCTTATCAACACAATTTCTGTTCTTCCTCACATGCACATTGTGGCAAACACAATCAATTCCTTTGCTTCAAAGCACACTGCCTCAATGATGAAATTAGCTGCTTTTAAGCAATGAAGGTGGGCACAAATTTGCATAGGCGCTGCCATAGTCATGTGACAAACAAGACAAAATGAGACCACAACCTATAGATACACCTTTTAATGGTAGCCATGAGCTTTTGAGGAAACTTCATTAGGCAAACAGATGTATTTTGCAGGATGTAAGTCATCTCATTCATTACAGAGATGATCCCCTTCCCCTCTGTTTTCTTATTCAGAAAGATGGTCAGTTTCTTGATCAAATGTTGATTTTGATGTACCAATATGCAATACCATTATTTTCTATCCTTCGTCAGGTTATATACAACTTATACAAGTGGAGAACTAGTTTTCTCTAAACTTGTCATTAAAGCTGTCATTAAACTGGTGCAGTTCTCATTTGTAAAATACAAATTCCGGTTGGGTGTATGATGTAGTCAACCATCATCTACTAATCTTAGAATTCTGTCTAATGCAAAGCTTAAGAAATCCTTCATAAAACTATACATGAAATGAGTGATATTTGGCCACATTTAGCCAAGAATTCCATCTGGTTGCTACTGGCACAGAGGGCAGTTTTACTTGTTTCTTAAGCTAGGGGCCTTTAAGTCATTTTAAGTATTATTGTTTTTGGCTAGGCTTTTTGAAAAAGAATGACTTGATGAATGTAATAAGCTGACTAACATTGTCAAATGCTGGCCAGTGTAAAAATACCTAAGCAACAAGATTTAAAATGTGTGCTAAGCACGACACATGCTGTTAGCATTTGATAAAACTTCCCTATTAACCTTTTTACAATAGGCTGCAGAATCTGTTTCAAACAAAATAATATCCTCAAATTCAGTATCAACAAGAATTATGGCACAGATACATGCCTAACACTTTGATGATTGCATTCTGTCAAGGTTACAACATATATAAGAAATGACTCCTCATAAATGCTTGTAATCACATTCAAATGCTCTCGTCAGGACAATAGTTTCTTTTGCTATGATGTCGACAGCTTAATTTTCAGAGCAGCAAAGTGACAAGCAAATAATATGGATAGATAAAGTTGCCTAAAACAGTAGACACTTTGTAGTCCTATGCTATTCACAGTACTTGATTGTAGCCTTAGTTCCATGATTACTGCATGTATTTCCAGCTAGTTGGTTTATCAACTCCTTCTGCACCCATGTTGTGTTTGAAAGATCCACAGATGGGAGATGACAATCTATTCAGAACCTCTGACAGTGGGGGTGGTTTGTTGGAACAAGTTGTCTGGGTGTTAGCAATCCAAAGAAAAAATCTTTCCATTAACAATTATCAACTATTTATTGAAACACAATGGTGTAACAATAACAATAATAATAAAGATAATAATAGATATATGGAATTGTGTTGCTTTTTGTTGTATTTGAGAGACAAATGAGGTATCTGGCTGGTGCAGTCTATGTTACTCAATTTTTTGGAGAGTGAGGTTTTTGCAGGAGAGGCTTTAAGTCATTGGAGAGATTTCTTTTCTTATTCTCCTGTTTTCAGTATGGACATTGAATATCTTCTCTCTTCTGACCCTAAAAATATGTATTTTTGTTGAGGATTTCCCGGGGAACAAACATTCCTAATCATTTCATATTCTTCTACTACTTTTTGACTGGTCAGTCAATCAAATGCACTCATTTATATCTGTGGGAAGAGTATCCCTTCCACTTATCAGATTTTAATTGGTCATCCAATCAAACCACAATATATTGCCCAGTCAGCTGGGGCTGTAGAATACACTGACTGCGCCTCTGTTGAGAGGCCCCCCCCCCCCCACAACGAGTGTCCTAGATATGACACTGAACAATCTGATGGTGTGGTTTGGGGAATGCACAACACCCCTTCATTGCCATTGCACCCAGGTCCACTCTGGCCCCGGAATGGTAGCACCTGATAGGGTCCTATCTATGGGTTAAATAGAACTTAACTGCATACTTATGGTAAACTGAATTGTTTGAATAAGAATTTTTTAACTAAACTGAATAGCTTGAAATAGAAATGTCTTTGACAATTAATCTGTGTACTTACATTTAAGCTGCGCACTTATGCTAAACTGAATTGTTTGAAATAAAACTGTTTTTGACATTGGAATTGTACTTATGCTAAACTGAATTGTTTAATATAGAACTGTTTTGACTGTGTGTAAAAATTTATACTTATACTAAACTGAATTGGTTGAGTTAGAACTGTTTGAATAGGCTGAATAGCTTGAAATAGAAATGTTTTTGACAATTAAACTGTGTACTCATGCTAAACTGAATTGTTTGAAATAGAAAGGTTGATATGCCATAAAACCCAACCAACCAAAAACCACAATATAGAGTCTTGGTTAATTAATGGTCCCAGTCCATGCTTTGTTGTGGAGTATCTCTTTTCACATTAACTGAAACAAAAATCAAAGATCTGATTAATCTATCCAAAGATTTGACCTGTTAACCTTAATAGGTAGGCAAGACTTAATTCAAGATGTTATGATTTGAAATTGTTCAATGCACCACCAAAACTTCAAGCTTTTTTTTTTTTTTTTTTTTTTGACAATATGAAAGGTCAGTTAATACTAGTCGCTCACTGACCTTTTAAATTGACTTTTGAATTTCTTTCAAAGTCAATAAGTCTGTTTTATAGTTTTATAAAAGGAAAATTACATTTTCCTAAATTAAAAAAGAAAAAAAATATGCATGCTTGCCATCAGTTTTTAGCACCAGTGAATACCTCATATTGTTATAACTTGGAATAAGACCACCTTTATAGCAATGCTTTAATATAAATGACCTCATTTTGTATAGGGGGATATCAGTCAAAGTGCACATTTAAAAAAGAAAATCAAGGACAAAATCATCCTATACTTCAAAGTTGAGATGACTTTTTGGAAAACTTTTTTACCAAATGGGTTTTGATTTGATGTGATATTTTATTATGTCAACTCTAAATATGGAGACAGAATTTGCAAAATAACACATTTTCTTTTGCATAAAAAATCATCAGGAAATTGTTCTACTCTGGCTTTAGCACAAATCTTAGATGTTATTCATCTAAATTTTCATAGTGTCTCAGCTAATGCATCCTTTGGCCTTCTTCAGGTGTTTCATGTCGAACTCAGGAGCCCACACAGAATTTTGAACCAAACTTTTTATCTAATCCACAGGGGTAGATTGTTCTAATTTTTTAAAACCATGACCAGGTACAAGTGTTAAGCTATAGTAAGTATTTCTTGTTATTTTACCTGTAGTTGGGATTGAACCTGCAACCTCTTGATGATCTCATTTTGAAGCACTTTTCAACCAAATGCTTAAATCCATTGTGCCATGTGTCCTTCTGGACAATTTAGAGTGAATTTTTGAGACTTATAAAGCTCATGTCTCCATCAACTCTCTACTATTATGTGATTTTTTTTACCTCAGCTCATATTGCAATTTTTTTTTTTTCATAGAACCTTTTTGATGAGTTCCCATATCGTATTCATCTCTATACATGGTCTGCTTAACAGGTCACTGTAGCCCAACATATGTGCTGCTTCTTTAAGACGCCTTATTCTCCAAATATTTAGACAAATGATATCCAGTTGATATGAATCTGATATAATACATTAATGGAAACAATAAGAAAGACTAAATCAAAAATTGGCACAAATATATATTTATCCTGTGAAATGAGTTCCATAGTTAAAAGGATATGTGTGATGACAAAGGAAAAGGCTGTAAAGTCTGCAAGCAACATTGATTGCATGGTTTCTGGTACAAGATATGACAGTGAGATGTCAACTGAAACTGTCAAGAATGATTATAATATAATGCTTTCCCTTTGAGATGGTCATCATGGTAAAATTGATGTAACTGATTTTAAATGGTGTTTTTTACCATGCTTATAATGATTGGTGGGGTAAAGTTAGCATTTGCCATAGTTACCTTTTTGTTTAGTGCATATTTCACAAGAATCTATGTACACTTTGATGTTGCTATTCTTGAACTCCCACCAGTAACTAGATAAAAGTTCACACATATGAGTGATACCTGGGTGGTTGATGTAATCAAGGGCCTGATATGGATATTGGAGTTTGTATGGCATAACTAACTTTGGTGAATGTTTATCCCTAATAATCAAGATGGAGGTCTTGGGTTGCAGGGAGAATTGATGTGTGTATTTTGCAGAACTGGTGTACATTTAGGCCTTAGTCATGGATAAGCGATTGTTAGGATTTAATCTTATGAGTGGCAAATGATGTCACCATCATGCTGGTTGGATCTTTGCTGGGTGGAGCTGACCATATGCATGGCAATCCAACTTGATGAGCCAGATTTCTGTGCAGGGTTTGACTAAACACAGAATTACTAGTCTGTTAAGTGGAAATATTCAGGATGATAAGTGCCAGAGGTTTTATGCAATGAGATAGAGGAGTACTGTATTTCCTAACATGTCAAGAGCTACAAAGCCAAACTTTAGAGTTGGATATGAAATGAATAACTGCCATATTCCATGGAAAAATTTGGTTTCCTTAATGGCTGTTTTCCCACACTACAAAAACAAAAGTGTTTCCTGGGATGGATTCCTGGGAGCTCAACCGACATGTTGACTCATTTATAGCTGACATCATGTGCATCCAAGTTAAGGTAATGGTGCAAAGAAGGTGTAAATGTATCATTACTGGTTTTAAGAAAGGTTCAAATTGACAAATCATTGTGGCTGTATCAAACAATAGTGTTTGGTTTGGTTTCAATTGCATATCAACCTTACTGTGTTATTTAATGCCAAAGAGAATCTTTGTAGAACAATAGTTGAACTAAGGGTATTAGTCTGAAAGTGAACATAAAAGTGTGATTGCTGGAGTTCAAATTTACTTACTTTGAGGCTGTAGTCCAGCTCTTTAGCCATGAGAACTCCTTTTCTGAGGTAGAAGATATTACTAGACACATCTGAAATTTGGTTTCAGCACAGCACTGATGATGATGAATATTTTATTTTTGGTTTGGTTTCTTTGTTTAATGGTATATCAACCTTTCATAGGTTGTTTAATGCCAAAGCCATTCTCCTAGAAGAACAGTAGTGGTACTATTTAACCCATAGCTGGGAGGATAAGGGGGTTCATAGCTTTCCCAAGTGTATTTGCCCGAAAGTGAGTGTAATAGTGGGACTGGAGCTTGAACTTACTTATTATGATTCCGCAGTCCATCGCTTTAACCATTGCACCATGCAAACACCCCTGATGATGATGAAAGTATTTATTGAAGTGGTACTATATCAAGAAGACAAAGAAATCAGCATCTACTTACATTGACTACGTATTCCATATTTACCAACCCCTCCGCTCGGGCAGGGTATGACACAAGGTCAATTTTTAAGTGGAGTTTAACAGGTTTGAATTCAGAATTTTCCTTCTCCTAGACTAGTTGCCTCACCAAAGCTGAAGAACCCAGTATGTCCTACTATTTAGCCATAGCTGGAGTGAGAATAATTGGATTTATATCTTTCCCAATGGTATTAGTGCTATGTGAAATGTAATCAACCTCGTCCTGGATTTGAACTCTTGTTGCATATTTGTCAATGAAAGTCTTGCATTGGGAACATATGTCTAAGAGCATTTGTCATGCTTCAGCAGGGATCCAAAGTACCTTAAGAAAGGGACAGAGGTACTGGGTCTGGAAGTTTGGGGAGAAGATGACACTCTGTGATGGTCATCCTGGGATGAGACAGACTACTTTGTAAGATGAATTAATCCATCCACAACCAACGTAGCTGTAAAATCACTGATAAAATCATATGTGGAATGTTGATTGATCGATCCCAGATTGGTACTTTGGAGGAGGGGGAACTGGGTAAGGATTCCAATTGGATCCAGTTGGGAATGTATGTTACCAAAACAGTGGTGGACATTTTTTAACTCTTATTGACTCTGAACCCTCCTGATACATGATATGGCAGCCCATATTATGCCAGTGTGATTCATCATTTAGAAGCTGTTTTTTTGCTACTGGGATCTGTTTGACAATATCATTTACTTCAGACACTTTCTGAAAGATTAGTGTGTAAGGCTGAATTTCCTATGTGCCTTTGTCCTAGCCGAAAATGTAATTATGGGAAGATTTTTCAGAATCATAAAAACAGTTGCCGCCAGGAAGAAAAGGAACTGACATAATGTGACACCTAAGGGTAATGTTTCATCTTTTTCAGCCTTGGCCAACACAGTACACACATACCATGTCAGTGTCAAGGAGATAGATGCTATCCTCCCGTGTGAACTGCAGTATGAACAAGGAATGTACAAAGTGGAGGAATCATGTCTGAATGAAAATCCTGAAATGCAAATGCACTCTTAGGTTCAAAGTTGGCCACATGACTGGAGTCAGTAGTCAGCACTCCATGGAAGTTGATGGAATTTCACATCACCTTCAAAGAAAGTACAAGGTTTACCTTGGTAGGATCAACCTTCTCAGTACCAGAAATGTTCAGATTGTACCCATTGTTCCTATAGTGAAGTAGGATGAAGCATTTGAATATGTGGAGACTATAAGGTTATAACGTTTTATAATTACCTCATTCCCAAAACATATGACTTGCTAGCTAAAATCAGAGTTGACAAAAATTTACCAAACTAGACTTCACTTATTTGATTAAAAAAGGTGCGAAACCTACTTGTAGGGGACTATTTATGTACATGAGGTTTACTTATGGAATTTTGTCTAGCCCAAGTATCTTCAGACAAGTCATGGAAAATTTTTTGGCTCAGATTACATATGTGATTGTGAACCTTGATGACATCTTGGTCAGTGGCAAAAATGATATACAACATCTAAGGAACTTGGAAGAAGTACTAAAATGACTCTACAATGTAGGCTTGAGGCTGAAAAAATGTTTTCATAGTAGAAGTGAACTGTGAACACAATGTCACTGCAAAAAGAGTCAAACCAGTGATAGCGAATATATGAATGATTGGAGGAAATGAAAACAATACCACTATTAGTCTCAGGATGATTTCAGAGATGGGCATTGACATTGTCAGCAGATGAATATACTTTGTGATATAGGGAAGGATGTGACATGTTAAATGCTGATGCCTTTAGTAGGATGCCATTGAATGAGAGGTTTTAAACACCAGTGCCAATTCTTGGAGAAATACTCTGGCTGGTCAATCACCAATGGATGTAAGAAGCATAAAAATTGAAATTGTTGTGACTCAGTGATGGTCAGAGTAATGACTTTTGTTTAGTCAGGATGGTCTGATAGAGCAGATCAGGATACCCTCAAACCATATTTTACATGCAAGAATGAAATAACAATGCAAAAGTGTTGTCTGTTATGGGAACAAAATGTCGTCATTCCCGAGCCAGGTAGAAAAAATATCAGAATTACCTAACATGTACCCAAGTGTGTGTATGGTGAAGGAATGAGCCCAAACCCATATGTGGCAGCCATGAATTGACAAAGACATCAAAATCTGTGTTCAAAGCTGTTTAGTCTGTCAACTGAACCACAGAATGTCTGCAGTAGTCCAATTACATCCCTGGGAATTTCTACAGAAACCATGGTCTTGTATTCATTTGGATTATGTGGGACTTATGAAGGGAAAATGTTCCTGATCATTCTAGATGCATACTCTACGAATACATTGACTTCAAATGCTACAATTGGGAAGTTGTGTTGCATCTTTGTGGAACATGGCTTGCCTGACAAGTATGCAATGGATAAGGCTTTGAAGAATTTATGGTCAATAATGGCACAAAACATTTCAGTTTCATACCATCAAGCAACAAATGGTCAAACAGAATGAGCAGTACAGTCCTTTAAGGACTCTTTGAAAAAGAAAAAAAGAGGAGATATTGAAATTGGGGCATGTAAAATACTCCTCCAATATAGTACCACATTTGCATCTTTGATGCTCATGAAAAATTGATGCCAAAAATTGATTCAAAGGCAGAACTTGTTTCAGTATATGTGAGAGTGTAAAATGACCAGTTAATCTGAACACTTGTTGACCATGTTGGCTAGCAATAGAGATGATCCTAGTAGCACAGACACCTACTCAGCTCTTACAAATGCCCACTACGAGTTGCCGGTCAAAGTTCCCAGTCTTGTTACAAACAGTAACCCATGTCAGACCCAAAAGGCCAGAAGAGCCTGAGGTCAGGTACCCACGTAGGTAAAAGAGCAAGCTCCCATATCTTAGTAACTGTTATATCTGTAACTATTATGTTAAAGGGAGTATGAACTTAAAGGGGTAGAGATGTATTAAATGTTTGGGTTTTCCTGAATATGATACTAAATTGCATCCTGTGGTGTGTTGTTTAATACAGAATTTTTCCTTGTTAATTTTCCATTTTCTGACTGGTTGGTTAAACTTTGATATATCAAATGATGAATATTTTTTTTTCATTCTCATTTCAGTTTTTAAAATCATCTCTATTGAAAATGACAAATTTGTGGAAAGTGCAAATTTCCGGGTTGGGAAAAACATTAATCTTAACTTCAGTGCAGCTGATGTTACTTGGAATCACATCGAAGGTGAGTGTCACATACATGTGAGTTCATAAAATTTCACCGATATATTTGAATTTTATGTTGATTCTTGTAGAAATGAATGGGTCAGTTATATACAATTGACCCTACTTTGATTTTTTTTCTCCTTTTGATTCTTTTCTCCGCCAAAAACATTTGATTTCCTCATTATATTATTTCTTTGCTCGTTCCTGCTATATTCTCATGGAATTAGAAGTTTTTTTTGATTTCTGAATCAGAAAATGTAGAGATAGTATTACTGCTCATGTTGGTCATAATTTCTCAAGGGAAATAATTATTAAAGGGTAATCATAGAGTACTTCCTTATATTTATTTATTTGTAACTAAAATATAAATTCTATAAATAGGATATGATTACATTGATCTTGATGTCCACCTTAGGATTTGTCAGTGGTCAGAAATTTAAGCAAGCTTTACTAATGGAATGGGGTTATTATCTGTAAGGTAACTGTATTACAAATGATTTTACTATAGAAATACATTGAAAATTAGGAAGAAAGGGATTGTCAGTGGTAAAGCAATCATTACATACAGAAATTGGTTATTGTATGTGTAATGTAAATCAGTTGCTAATTCTTTTACAAATGCACTGAAAATCAGACGCACTGAAACAAAGGGATTATAACCATATGCACACACACACACACACACACACACACACACACACATATATTTAATTTATGGAATTTAGATTGTGACCCCTGGGTTTCATGGAGTTTTTTGCAAAACAACAATCATCAGGCAGTTAAGAAAATAAAATGAATCGAAAATTGAAAAAATACAGTCAAAAGCCATTGTGGTTTTGTATGATTTTTTCATGTGTGGTTGTAAGAGTGTGTGTGTGTGTGCGTGCGTGCGTATGTGTGTATGGGTTATAGTTGCGTATTTATGTGTGTTTGTATGAGTTTAAGTCAATCTGCAAATGCAACGCATTGTATAAGCGGATGTGAATTCATAGGTGTATCTTAATATTTCGCTACATTATTTTATTTCTGTTTGTGTAGGTGACTATAGCTAAGGAACAAAACATCATCATTGCATGTTGAAGGGAATGAATAAAAATTTGATTTGTAAGTGTATTTAAATGGTTATGTTATGGTAGACCAGAATCACATGGGTATAAGTAAGGGTATATTGTATTGCAATGTAATATTGTACAATGTTGGTATCATATTTAGGGAAGGGGATTGGGCTAGGATATATTAATGATAAATTGATGAAACATTGTGTAAATATTATATATACTATAGTTCTCTTTAGTGGTATGTGTGTAGTGAAAATAACAAAGGGGTTACAATAATAGATAGTATGTTTATGTACAATGATGATTATGACTGAAGAGCAAAGTGTTGTCATTATAAAATTAAGGAAATAGATGGTGGGTTTGAGTGGTATGGGTAATAGTTGGGCAGTTGGGATGGTTATTTTCAATAGTTATATGTTTTGTGTTAATATTGTGTGACATATACACCATTGTAGAAATGGGTAGTGTGTACATTGTAGATAAGATGAATGTAAAATGTTGGGGTCTATTCTTAATTCTGATGAAAAAAGTAAAATTAACAGATAGTAGAGGCATGTGGATAAGAGTATGGGGGTTAATGGAGAAAGATGGTACATATATTGTGTGGCGGGTGTGATGGTTGGTGGAGGAAAATCGTACTCACGGTGCTTCAGGTTTTTTTTTTAATATATATACTTGAGGTGCTAGAGGGGTTATGTGTATGGATCGAAGTGTGAGAGAAGGTGTTTGTTTTTGTGCCTACATTTTGAAAGGATTTCAGATCTTTTATTTAGTAGGGTGTTTTGTGATGGGTAGGTTATGATGGCTAATTTTTCATGGAGACAAAGAAGGCATTTTTTTTTATGTTTTGTTGTAGGCAGGTGCTTGTTTTAGTATCTCCCAGGTGATTGTTGGAGAGATGTTTGTGTCTTTTAGCTGCCATATGTATGAGGATAAGGAGGTGTTAAATGTGTAGTTTCTGTTTTTAAATGAAAGTTTATGGTTGTAAATTCTTTGTTTTATAGTGCCCTCCGTTGCATCGATGTAATGTTTAATGGAGTTGTTTGTTTTTACCATGGCTTTGTATGTGATGTTTTTATACCGGCATTTTTCTGGTAGGGGGCATGTGCTTTTGATCCTACAATTGCATTGGTTGGAGGGGTGTGTTATACTGTTGGTGGATGCGATTTTTTTTTGTTGTGTTTTTTTATTATTTGTGACATATTGTTAGTGCAACCTTTATGTTGTTTTTATTAAAGATTTGGCTAGGGTGCTATTATTGGGGATAAATGATATTCCTACTTCTGTGCCTAGATTTGTCTTTTGGCCCATCTACGGTCGAGTGGTTTAAGAAGGCCAAACGCGTTTGTCGGCTGTGCAAGGTAAAGGAACCCGCGCTGGTCATCCCACTGAGGCTCACAAAGAGAGCATACGCTGTGTACCAGCAACTCGGGGATGACGCAGGCCTGGAAGAGATCAAGCTGGCGCTGTATGCGGCCTTTGGTGTGGACCCCTTTGTCGCCTGAAGACGGTTTACCGAGTGACGGTGGGACAGTGGATGTCTACCTGGCCAATCTAAGGAGGCTGGCTGCGCTGTTCCGTGGCACGAACGACCGCATACTGGGATGCACTTTTCTGGCGGGTTTCCTGGACAACGCCAGTCGGCTACTGCGAGCATCTTCGAGGCTCAGTGAGCTCGAGCTGGACGAATTGCTGGCCAGAGCCCGGAACATCTTAAAAGACGATACAGAACAGATCTTGGCAGCTCTGGAAGCACCCCAACCAACAACAGAGGGCCCAAGATGCTACAGATGTGGTGGACCCAACCACTTCTCTCGGGACTGCCGAAGCTGGAGCAGTACGAAGGACACACCTGATCGAAGAGCACGGACATGAATACACTGCCACTGTTGCGACAAGCTAGGCTACATAGCACGGGGCCTGTTCTGGACTTCAGTCCGGAGCGTGGCCCTGGAAAAGGAACAATGGCAGACTTGGGGCCTTTAATTAGGCACCTAGTTTCGACTAGGCTACCTTCGAGTGGGCGAGCTGCATTTTTGTCTCCTTTGTCCCCCTTGTACGGCACTAGACCATGCGTCTAGTTTAAGCCGCAAACTGGCATACGTGCCCGGACCCACATTTGGGTTCGTGAAACTGCTTGCCTCATCAGGCTCACATTGCACTAAGTGAGCTGATGAGCAGCACAGACAAGCAGGGTTCGAGTCTCGGCTCGTTCCCGACCTTCCCCTCCCCTTTATCCCCACTTTAATCGGCCTTCGGGCTTTTGACCTTGTGTCAAGTAGTGTCTGGTGGGAGGCAGCGACAAATACTTAGCACGGAATTCTCCGGGAAACGGGCAAGGGGAGGAAGACGCAGTGCCAGTCTCCTCCCCAAATTGCCGCTGAACAAAGCGCTACCCGCAGTGATTAATTGGTGTAAGCGCTCAGCGCTTGTGGACACCAGGTGCACCCAAACCCTCGTGCGCAAGGCATGTTGTAATGCATGGGAGAAGAAGAAGGTTCTGGTGTTAACTGTTGGCAGGAGCTCGCTGGTATGTTGTGGAATGAGCGTTGTCCACATAAGCGTCAGCGATGGGCCCCCAGTAGCCATACAAGCCCTAGTCATGGACGGGGAGCTGCTCGGTTATGACCTACTCCTCGGGATGGACTCAATTATGCAGCTGGGTGGAATCACTGTGAACGGCACCGGCAATATAAGGTTTTCCTGACGTGAGAAACACATTTGCGCTACAATCACCCATGACAAGCCTTTCACGCAGAATACGACAGGGACACAAATGCGGGGATGGCGTTGTGGAAGTATTCGGGCAATCAGCCACTAATATCCTTGCAGAACTGGCTATCATAGTATCCTCTCCCATGTGGCTCAGGGAGCAGTACGAGGAAGAACTGCAGGCTTGGATTGACAACAGCTAGCTGCCTCCATACCCAGAGGTTGAGCTCGGGGGCCCCAAGAGGGCTGATTCTCCTAATGGCTGTCCTGTAAGAGAACAAGCAAAAGGTTCGACCCGTCATGGACTACCGTGAACTTAACGAACATGTCGACCCATACACAGCAAGGGCTGATATTTGCGCACACAAACTGAGGGAGTGGTGGCAGCAGGGATCGGACGTGGCAATTCTGGCCCTGCGCAGAGCCTACCTGCAAATACGCACTGAAAAATCGCTATGGCCATTCCAGACTGTTGAAATCAAGGGAACCCGCTATTGTCTGACTAGGCTGGGGTTCAGTCTCAATGTGGCCCTGAGCATTATGACAGCGATCATGAGTGCGATCCGGCAACCAGATGAGGCCGTGCGATAGGCAACATTGTCCTACATCGACGACACCTTTGTGAATGAAGGCATCCTGTCTGTTGAGAGCTTCTGGCTGATGTGCAAGGAACTGGAGCATCTGTGGGATGGAGCAAAAGTGCTTGGCTTGCACATGAGTGGTAGCAAGGAGGGCCACTTCCCCATGTGTGGTTGGCTCTGAGTGGCGGTGGCAGCCATAAAACAACGTTCAACATCTGTATTATCAGAGTGGGACAATGAGGTGCGCAATGCCGCCCTATGGAGCATGCTGATGGAAACTGTGGCCAGGGTGACTCATGATGACCCTGTGCGAGAGAACTGGTGTGTTGATGGGAATGAGTTCACGGTCTGGGTGGATTCCAGTTTGCTCGCCCTCGGAGTTGCCCTTGCGGTTGATGAATTCATCGTTGAGGGTGCCTGCTGGCTTCGGCCAGAAAATGATTCCAGACACATAAACCTGGCCAAACTTGATGCCACTCTGAAGGGAGTTAACCTGGTTCTTCAGTGGCAAGCCAGGGTCCTACACATTGTTACGGACTCTGTGTGCATGCATCGGTGGATAACCGATGCCTTGAGTGGAAAAGCACGGCTGACTACAAGGGCATCGAGTGAGATGCTGATATGGAGGCGACTCGCTACCCTGGTTGAGACCATCAAAGAAAACGACCTGACTGTGGATACGGCGCTCGTGCAGTCCTGTCAGAACTGCGCAGATCACCTCACCAGAGTGCCATGTAGGTGACTGGACCTGCCAAAGGAAGGAGGAGAGCCGGCGCTTGCGACCTGCACCACGATGGGAGGACAACTCGGCCTTGACCAGGTGGCTAAAGTTCATCGTCAAAGCGGACACCCTGGCATAAACCGAACCCTGTACTTCGCCAGATTAGTTGATCTGCATGTGTCCAAGAAGGACGTGAGATCCATCATAAGAGCTTGCGAGATCTGCTGGTTGATCGACCCAGCACCTGTTCACTGGAAGAAAGGGAAGCTGAGCATGAAGAGCAATTGGATCAGGCTAGCGATGGACATAGCTCACCACAATTGCAAGCATTTTTTGACGCTCATCGATTGTGGTCCATCTAGATTTGCGGTGTAGCAGCTGCTGCACTGGCAAGATGCAGCCGCTGTCATCCGTCAGTTAGAGAATATCTTCCTAGAGCATGTCCCCCCGACAGAGATACTAACCGACAATGGCACTGCGTTTACCAGTGAGCAGTTCAGGAAGTTTGCTGATAGCTGGGGCGTACATCTTCGGTTTCGGTGTGCCTATGTGCCTAGCGGAAACAGGATCATCAAGCGGAACCACAGAACCATCGCAGCCAGGAAGGACTGTACGGTGTCTGAGGTGGTCTACTGGTACAACGTCACCTCAAAGGATGACGTTTCACCTTCCACCACACCAGTCGACGCATTGCACAGGTACCATATCAGGATGAGGGGCATAGAAACCAAACCACTGCCTGAGTGGGAAGTAACTGGAGAGAGGATTAAGGAGGGGGATGTTGTCTGGGTTAAAAAACCGTGCAGCAAGTGCACGACACGATATGGAACTGGACACGTCACTGAAGTTATCAGCCTGCAATCAGTGCAGGTTGATGGTGTGCCCCGTCACATTAAGGACCTGCAACCAGCGACGCAGTTACAACCACCAGTGGGCGACAAGAGCGAATCGGAATCTGAGACCAATGAGTCATCGCTCTGGTTCACACCAGTACCATCGAGCAGTGACTTGGATATCAGCAGCCTCCCGGGGCACGCAGTGTTTCTCGACTTTCAGACCATGGATATAAGCACAAGCGTAGATGAAGCCCACGTTGTTCCTCCTGAAGAAGCACCCAGCAAAGGTGATTACTGCCTCCCTGCCCTCTCTGTGATCATGAGATCGGGGGGAGTGTAGCGAAAATTGTGAAAATGGAGAGGGGGGCTTACCTCTTAAGCGACCTCGTGTGTGCATCGTTCAGAGTCCGGCTAGGAAACAAAGAAATTCAAGATGGAGCCCGCGACTTTTTATAACCATCTGATCTTGCAAAGTCGCACAAATTATCACTGCTCATATGCAAATGAGGTGGTCTCTGACTTGATAAAAGCGGGTTGCTTTGAGGAAGCAGTGAAGTGCAATACGAGAATCGGTGGAGATCATTGCTGCTTGTTGGATTCGCTATTTTGGACTCACTTTTATTCAACAATTTGTTTTCAGCATAAATTTTTCCAGATACAATCTGCAGCTACTTATTTTGTAAGCTTGTGCTTTTTTTCACAATATCCTATTTTATCATGAGAGATTTGCCATTTTCTCTTTTATTTGTCATAAATACTTTAGAAATTTTTAAAAAGATTTGAATTTGATGAGTGAAGGATTCTAATTAGTATTACATTATTATCTCTTTTATATTAAAAATTTGGATGATTTAAGAATGTTGATTTAAATTTTTTTGGTTAATTGATAATCCTATTGCTTGTTTATATCTATTTCAGTGCATAATATTATAATATGTGATTTACAAGTTGGAAAGAAAAAAATCAAACATTTATTTTATTTTTATTTATTTTTTATTTTAGAAAACAAATTAGCATCAGCAGCAACAAACAGTTCTGTGGTGATCTGGGATTTGAACAAAACTTCAAGATCCAAGCTGTGTGAGTATTTAAATCAGTCATAGGAAAGTAAAGTAGATGTGAAAAAACTCCAATGCCAAAGCTGTTAGCTGTTTTTATCAGATGATTTTGAGATATTTTTTATAAAAACAATCAGAAAAGCTGAGAATATTTAGTTAGATTTTTACTCTAAAAAAGAAAAAATAACTGGAAAAGATATTAAAAAAATACAATGAAATAAATTTTGGATTAAATAAGAATGGGAATGTTAGAGTAACAAAAACCTATGATTAAGGCAAAAAAAATAACTATATTTTGATTTAGAATTTTGAATTATTTTTTTAAGTATTTTAAGTATTTAAATTTTTGAAAACTTATCTTTTTAAATTGTTTGAAAAAATTAATTTCTAATTAAAAAATTTGTATTCATGTCAAAAGTAGTGTTTTTTACCTTTGCTTTTTAATTTTTTGAATAAAAAATTTTGATATGAAAAAAATTAAAAAGAACATTTTTTAAAATTTAGACTTAAAGAAATTTAACTTTGGTTTTAGAAGTTTTCAAATTCTTAATTTTTAAAACACTTTTGAATCTTATTTTTTTTTAATGAGTTATGTTAGGTATGCTCAACCAGTTGTTGGGCCCTGCAAGAACTAAAGACTAATTTACATATCTGCTGGTATTTCACTTTCATTGAAGTTTAAAAACAGAGGTGTCAAAAAGTCAATGAAAATAGCATTTGTGATTATCATAAAAAATTGCTTGCAATTAATTTTTTTTTTTCTCAGATCTACTTTTAACAGTTCAGTTGAAAATATGCTCTTAACTTTTATCTAAAATGCAATTCTCCATATATATTTTTTCAAACTGTTTTCAAATTACTCTCTCTCTCCTTCTTTCCAAAACAGGTGATGTGTATACATCCCACAAGAGGACTGTGAATCGTGTCACTTTTCACAACAAAGAACCCTTTCTCCTGCTCAGTGGTTCCCAAGATGGAGATATGAAAATATTTGTAAGCACAACAGTTGTTTTTTTTTATTCAAGCATTCACCACATTAATTTTCTCCCACTTGACATTTTTTTTGTTACTTAATATATTTAGTGAACTGGTTCCCAGACTGAATGCTATTTTATGTATTGTAGGTTGTTTTGTTTTTATAATCTATGGCTTTTAGTATTTGTAGCTTTTTTTTAGTTTGTTATATAGCATATTTGTGTTATAGATGAATATTATTCTAATGTGAGTTGGAATAGTGTGGCCTTGATTATGAGTTTTCATAGCACTATTGTTGGATAGTTGGCAAGTTAATCTATGTGTGAAAGTGTTCTAGTTGTATGACCAATATATTATATGAAAAGATATAATGCAAATAAGAAAAGTGCATACTAAAATACTCAATGCTACTATGGCAGAGCAAGTTTAAAATCCTAGAATATCCAAATTATGTACTCTTAAAATATGTTACTTAAGTTTCATGCGGATTGCACTATTGTCACATGGAAATATGAGAAAAAATGGCTAATCAACTGTATTTATAGGGCAAGGAATTTGTCTTATAGTATAATGTTTATTCACATAACCTGCACGAAGAGCATGGTTCATTCAAGCAAGTATGAGTTGCTGGAGTGGTATTCAGAAATCCTTCTCAAAGGCTGCAAGCATGTGTGCACAATGGCTGGCATTTCATTAAATGGAACTCTTGCCTATGCAAATATGCTTACATGTGCTGCTTACTATATAAGGAACTGTATTGTTTGCTTAGGCAGTTCTCTGAAAATGGCACTAGTAGCAAGTAGCACAGGATTGAAAATAGGCAAAAATGGATTCTTGCTATTTTGGCATATACAATTTGATTTGAATATGATTCCTGTATTTGATGTTACTAGGCCAGTGGTTGAATGTGGATAGAAGACAGAACTTGTCTGCAGAATATGTAATATAAAGTGGCTAGAACACGTTATTTTCTTGAGATTGATGTTTACTGTTTACCAGCAATTGGGAGATGGAAAAGTAGATGCAAACCAAATAAAGACTGCTTTTTATGGAATCTTTGTGACAGATGAGTTCACAGAATATGACTACTTCACAGGATGATAGATGAATCTGTCAATGTGTATCTTTCAAAGCTATGGACGTTTGCAGTATTGTTTGTAGGGGTGAGCGACTGCACTCTGTTGTGCCGGACTGTGAGCCCAGGTTAAGCATCTCTTTCATGCATCGTTGAGAATAGATGTGCTGTCCATTGACCAGATGTCAGCATGTGGCCAGGGGATCCTAAAGGATGACTAGGTAGAACTGACCTCTGCTGTAGCAGTAGAAACACAAGTGACATGGATTAAGATTCTTGATATCCTCATTGATCCATGTATTGATGTTACATGCAATGGAATGAACCACCTGACAGGAGACTACTTCAGCCATGAAATAGATGGCAAGATGTGCAAGCAGAGACTGCAATAGGAGATGTGTTGCTTGGAGTGCTACAGTGCAGGTCACATGGTATGAACCTGTTCGGGAAATGAGACTGAGGCATTAGATGACAGTACTGGTCTCTTCCCTTGGCACTACTCATAATCACAGTCCAATTTAATAAGCTGCACTCAGCACTCAACTCAAGTTACTCCTGATCAATTTCCAGCAAAGACATATGCTGTTTGTGGACAAAGAGTTCTGTGTATATGACAGCCATTCTCAGAGACTAATGCCTGTGGGGTTGGAGTTGTCAACGTTTGCCTGAATGGTAGCAATCCCATCAAGGTTGATGTCTTTGGGTATGACCTACTGATTGACATGAACACAATAAAAGAGATGAGTGGGGTAAAAATCCCTCCATCAGGTGCAGTATAATTCTGATGCAGTAAACCCCCTCTATGTGCTGCAATAATTATCAATGAACAGGACTTCAGTGCTGAATATGACCATGTGGCAAAGTTTTGGACCACAACGTGGAAACAAACAGGAAGTTAAACCTTAACAGTGCAGCTGAACATGATAGCAGACTCTAACTTGGTATGAGCATGAGGATGAGATACAATTCTGGTTGCATCATGGTTGGCTGATGCCATATTTTGAGAAGGAGCTCAGGCCACCTAGGAGTTCAATTCCACTGTTGGTTATGATCCAAGAGGACAAAAGAAAGGTTTGTCTTGTCATAGATTATGGGGAGCTGAATAGATGCATTGACACATTCACAGTGAATGCTGATGTTTGCATTAGCTCAGAGAATGCCAGAAAGAGGGGGATGGTGTATCCATGCTAGATTTAAGAAAGGCCTACAAGTAGGTGCACATCCACAAGTCATTGTGGCCTTTCCAGACTGTGCTTCTGAGGTGGTGTAGGTACTGCCTAATATAGGGCTAGGTTTCAGGGTGAATTTAGTATCCCTTGAAATGTGGTCAATTATCAATGTGGTATTGTCTCATATTTGTTTGTTTGTGTTTTATGGCATATCAACCTTTGTAGGTTATTTAATGCCAAACCCATTTTTATACAAATAGACAGTTCTATTTCAAACAATTCAGTTGAGCATAAGTACACAGTTTAATTGTCAAAAACATTTCAATTTCAAGCTATTCAGTTCTTATTCCAACAATTCAGTTTAGTATAAGTATAGTTTCTGTTTCCACACAGTTAAATGTCAAAACAGTTCTACTTCAAATAATTCAGTTTAGTGTAAGTACAGTTTCAATGTCAAAACATTTCTATTTCAAACAATTCAGTTTAGTATAAGTAAACAGTTAAAATGTTAAAACAGATCCATTTCAAGCAACTCAGTTTAGCATAAGTACACAGTTTAGTTCTATTTTACCCATAGATAGGACCCTAGTAGGTACTACTACTCCTCCTGAGAGCAATGGCATTGAAGGGGTACTCTGCATTCCCCAAAGCTCCAGCATTTCTGGAACCTCACCATCAAATTGTTTAGTGTTGTATCTAGGATACTTGTTGGCAGGGATCTTACCCCTCTACACAAAAGCAGTCAGTGTGTTCTATTGCCCCAACTGACTGAGCAATATTGTCTTCTGAGTCCTCAGTATACATCAACGAAAGCTTAGTTTTACTGAGAAAAGTTTGGAAACACTTTACCAATTTTGGACTCTTGTGCAAGAACCCTTACAGGCTGAAAGATGAGGCCAAAGTATTGGGCTTACATGTCTCCTAGAAGTATGGTGTATAGTGGAAACGAGGGCATGAGGTCTCAACAGTTTTGGTCACCATTATTTGTCAAAGAACATTTTCTATATATGTGAAGCTCACTAGTCACTTTCTGATTTGTGGTTGGCTTAGACCAGTGACTGCGTTTCTGAAGTGACAGGCAAATGTGGTGACCAGAAGTTAGGATAACAAGACCTGCAATGCCTTATTAAAACAGATGCTCCGTGAAATGGTGACCAAAGTGTATCAGGAGAACCCTGTAAGAAGAATTGGTGTGTGTATGGCAGGAAATAAGTGTGGATTGATGTGAGTTCCCTGGCTACTGGAATAGTGTTAGAAGTTGATGAGAACATCATTGAAGATACATGTTGGCTGTGTCCAGATGGAAACACTTAGCATATAAATTGTGCTGAGCTGGATCCTGTGCTAATGGATCTCCAACACTCTGACAAGGAAGGCAAGATTATGCTCATAAGTAGCCACAGAGATGGTAATGAAGCATTGGTTCGACTCTCTTGAGAACCTGGCAGAAGCCTAACCATATGACTGTGTTCAAATCCAGCACAAACTGAGCTGATAATCTCATCAGGGAGTGGTTTGATGCAATATGGAAGGAGGCAGAACTTGCACAACCAGTGATGAGCTGGATTTTACCATCAATAAAGTGGACATCCTGGCAGAAAATGCACCCTGTACTTTGTGAAGTCGGTCAATCCTGCAGTGTCCAAGACTGTTATTAAAGAGGTAATGGGATGATTTGAGGTATGTCAGTTCATAAACCTGGATCTGGTGCAGTGTAAGACTGGGCAGTTAGATATAAGAGACACCTGGTACTGAGTAGGAATGGACATGACCCTCCTTAACAGTAGACATTACCTGATGTGGTCGATTGTCACCTTACTTTGTTCTCCTTCTTACTTCCATTTCCCTATTGTATTTCGAATTCAAAATAATTCCTTGCAGTTTTTTTTTAAAATTATAGATTTTGAATCTGCTTCCGTAATATTCTAACTCACTTGAAATCAAGTAATGTATCAAATTGCTCCTAACTGAATAAAAGTCACTACTGAATCAAATTAATGAAACAAGAATAAAGTGGGGGGATGTTCTTGTGGTGTAATGGTTAAAGCAATGGAGTTGTGGAATCATAGTAAGCGAGTTTGAACTCCAGTCACACTATTATGTTTGCTTTTGGACAACTACCCTTGGGAAAGGTATGAACCCCCTTATCCTCCCAGCTATAGGATAAATAGTACTACTAATGTTCTTCTCGAAGGATGGCTTTGGCATTGAATAACTAACAAAAGTTGATATGTCATTGAACATAGAAACCAAACCAAACCAAGAATAAAAAACAACACATTTTCATAAAAACAAAAACTTTTTTTAAAAAAGAAAGAACAATGTATTTTTTCTCAAATTTTACTATTACACCCATCTCTCTTTAGGTGAAATTAGTGTTTTCCTATAGCTTTTGATGCATTATGAATGAATCTGACCTTCAAAACAAACCACTTGGCTGGGGCTGTAGAATCAACTGATTTTTACTTTTGATGGTGAGGCTCCAGTCCAGCAGCTTTGAGGAATGTGGACTATCTTTTTATTACTGTTACTCTCAAATCCACTTTGAACTGGAGTAGTTGTACTATGGGTCATATAGAAATATTCAATCGTTTACTATATTGGAAACCATTTAATTCTGTGCAAATAAATGGTTAATGTTAAATCGAATTATTAATATTAAATAGCAATGCTTGAAACCACTTAACTGTGTGCAAATGAATGAATGATGTTGACTAGAATTATTAGTGTTAGATAGAAATACTTGAAACCATCTTGTGTCCTGGCTATGACATTAAACTCCATTTGATTGTGAGGCTCCAGTTTCAAAGTTAGGGGAATATGATGCATCTTTTCAATTGCCATTAATCTCAAGTTCACTCTGACCTGTAGTGGTAATATCTGTTGATTATTGTTAATATTAAATAGAATTATTAGTTTTGAATAACAATACTTGAAAGCATTTAACTGTGTTCAAACAATAAATAGCAATACTTGAAACCATTTAACTGTGTACAAACAAATGATTGATATTAAATAGAATCATTAGTGTTAAATAGCAATCCTTGAAACTATTTCAAAATACTTGATATTAAATATTATTGTTTGTGTTTAACAGCAATATGTGAAACCATTTAACTGTGTGCAAACAATATATAGCAGTATTTAAAATCTATGTACAAGTAAATCTATTAGTGCTAGATAATAATACTTGAAACCCTTTAACTGTGTGCATACAAATGAATAATATTCAATAGAATTATTAGTTTTAAATAACAATTAATAAACCCATTTAACTGGGTGCAAACAAATGAGCTCTGGCTCATTTAAAAATATTATATACAAACTATTCTCTTAAAAATCAAATATATATTTATATATAAAACAGTATTTCATATTAAATAACCCACAAAGTTTGATATGCCATAAAACACACCCAAACCAAACCAGTTGATCTCCAAATCCATTGAAAATTACTCAATTTTTAAAAATTAGCACCCCCTGCCCCTTCAGTATGGAGAGGACTCTGGTGGGAACTGAGAGTTCTTGGGTGGGGAAACCACAGAATACATGTAATTTATGACTGTTTTGAAGGTCAGATTTATTCAGCACCCTTAACCCTTCCCCTAATTCTGTTGAAAACAATTAATATCATGAAGTGATCCAAGAACACAGATTTTTTTGTGGGAGACAGCAGCAGCAGGAAGAACTTGGCCAGAGATTTGAAAAAAATGAATACTTCCAAAACCGCTCATTTGTGATGATTGGTGGACAGGAGAAAAAGTCTTAGACTATCAAGATCTACTTGAACAGCATAAGTAGGGATGATTCAGGTGTAATAGTAAACCTTATTTCAACAAACTAGAATATATTTATGTTAAATAACAAAAATAAAGAATTAAAAATTTTACAATGGAAGCAAAATCTAAAACAGATGATAAAATTTTATTTTTCTTAATCTTTATTTCAATTATTTTACTATTTTTTCAAAGATAAAGAATATTTGAATTGTTTTTTCTTGATTCATTAAATAGGTGATGTATTGTGATATTTTTTCATGTATCATAATTGTGATACTGTCAATAAAAAATCATGATGCACCAGTGTATCTTTACACTTTTAATATATAAGCACTTTTATTACATTATTATACTGCTACAAATAAAACAGTTGTGCAGCCTACAAACAATAACTGGAGTCATGTAAGGTTTTGAAGCCAAAACATCTTTATCACAAACCCAATATCACCAGACATTATTAGTTTTTTGTCACATTGAGGGAGTGCCAGATTAAGTAGCAGCCACTTCATATAATCCTTTTTTGTATTTACAACTTTTCAGTAATTAAATATTTATCCAATGATGTAAGATTTTAATTAACTGACAAGATGACACATCATTTCACTGAACATGAATTTCTGTAAATATACACATGTGAAGTCAGTGTACAAGATCTCAATAATGAATTGTTAATTCAGTGATGTTAATTTGAATTGTATGATTAGATGATAACATGATAAATAAATATATGTATAGTCATTAGACTTACTACAACCTCACTTCACTTCACTGATCCACTTTGTTTCATGTTAGTGAGGTAATCTTCAGATGGTGGTTGGGTATTGTATAACTTTTTTGGATATTGATGTAAAATTAAAATCAACATTAATTAAGAACTTTGCTAGGTGTTGACATGAAATTAAAATGTGTTATTTAGGAGGTGAGTGTAATTTACTCCTACCACTAATCATATTTATTGTTTATATTATAGTAAATGTCAATTATGTATTCTGTATTTCATATTCTAATATATGTTAATAACATACATTACATTTTATATTCCGGTTAAGGTTTTTTATGCTATTAATTGTTTATTTTAGCCCAGTCGGCTGGGGCTGTAGAATACACTGACTACTTCTCTGCAGAGAGGTAAGACTCCCTTCTCCCAACGAGTGTCCTGAATATATACGTCTTTGAAAATCCTTGGCTGTTGAATTCTTTTTTGTATTGAGCTGTGTTATTAACAATTTTTCAACACCTGATGTATGTGAAAAAGACTTTCACATAAACTTATAAATATATACATGCACACACACACACACACACACACACACACACACACACACACACACACACACACTCATATATGAACACACATATGGAGAAAATTGAAAAACATACTAATCCAAAAGTGATGAATTGTCCAGTCGGCTGGGGCTGTAGAATATGCTGACTCTGTAGAGAGGTAAGACCCTCCTCCCAATAAGTGTCCTGGATATAACACTAAACAATCTGATGGTAAGGTTCCAGTAATGTTTGAGCTTTGGGGAATGCAGAGTACTCCTTCATTGCCATTGCTCCCAGGTCTGCTCTGGCCTGGAGTGGTAGCATCTGATAGGGTCCTATCTATGGGTCAAATAGAACTAAACTGTGTACTAATGCTAAACTGAGTTGTTTGAAATATAACTGTTTTTGTATGCTAAACTGAAATTTTTAAAATAGAACTGTTTATTGAGATTTTTTTATTACCTGATGATTGTGAAACTGCTTATTGTTTGTATTTTTAATTTGGTTTTGAGGTTATTTTTGCCATAAATGTTGTCTGTCCTTTCATGGATATTCAGTGACTGTAAGTTTTCATATTCTATATATATATATATATATATATATATATATAAAACATGAAAAAAAAAAAAGTATTCAAAGAATGATTTTCTTTATGGTTGAATTATTTGCCATTGTTAAATGTTTTGGTTTTACATTAAACCTTCATCAGGACATATGATGTTGTATTTTGTAAATTATATTTGATTAAATTTTTCAATTTTTTAAATGAAATGAAAAATGGGAAAGATTTTAGCATTCTATTTCCATTTGTGGTGTTCTATTTCAAAACTGTGATATAATTAGTATTCAAAATTTATTTTAAAAACCTAATGTGTGTCTTAAAAAAGAATTTAAAAAAATGTATAAATTTATTTATATAATCAATGAAACTAAATTATAAGGGATTTTATAACTTTTTTACTCTAATTTAACTAAATAAAGAGATAAGTCAAAACAACTTGCTCTTCATTTAATAGTGTTGTACTTAGAAATGATGTTTTTTATTATGTACATAAACTAATGTTTTAGAATCTTTAAAGTTAGTCGTATTTAGTTTCTAAATTATATATGATGATAGCATTGTGTTTTCTTTTATCCAGTCCTATAAATTTGTTTTTGAATATTATTGGATGTTTTACCTGCATATTTTTTTTATTATAATCCAGACATTGGATAGAGTAAATGTTAGTACTGGATTTTAATGTAGGTGTTGTTATTCTTATTAATGATTATATTCTTGATTGTCTTTGAATAGTTAGGAACTGTTTTGATTCCAAGGTTATTTAAATTTCTTTTTAGTCATGTTTGTGGTTGAATTATTGGGGAAAATAATATATCTGTATAATAAATTATTATTGGAAAAAATTATTGTTTGAAACTTTTTGAAAAACATTTGTGTTTGTAAATTTTGAGAGCTTTTATTTCAGTATGTTGTATAAAAGATTTAGGATATTGAAGGATTTTGCAATATAGTCAAATAAATTTTAAAATATCATGGGTGTTAATCCTAAGACCTATGATTATTCTACTTTTCATTTTGGTGTTATGATGTGTGTAAATATGTATGTGGTCATTTTTATTCGTGGATTTGTGATCAACTTTAAATTTTAGTTTGATGTTATTATTTGTTAAATAACCAAGAAAGGTAAGGTGTCATTAGTTTCTAGTTCATATATAAAATATATGATAAGTTCAGTTTTGTTGAGTCCATCCTTAACTTTTGTTAAGTCATTATTCTGTGAATATATAAGTAATAAATCATCTATATAACACAAATAATTAGAATCTTTGGGTATTATGAATTTAAAGGAACTAGATTAAAAAATTCAAGGAATAGGCATGCAACGACTGTGGAGTGAACAAAAAAATGTTACCAATTTAGAGTAATCCTCTATCTGAGTAGTAATTTCTTTGGTCACACAAGCCTGCATAGCCTTTGTAACATTCTTTTTATTTTTAACACAATCAATCTAAGTGAGCTGAAGTCACAGTCAGAACACAAAAAATTTAACTGTTCTTCCTTTGGTAATCCTTTTTTTATAGACTAGCAAAATATGTTGAAAGCTGCATATATCATGAGTTGGTCTCATAAGATTTACTTCAAACACAAGACCAGATTTTTATAAGTTATGATTCTGGGAGTGGCCATGTTTTCAATATCCTGGATATCTTGCATGCAAGATGTGTGCCTATTTCACCTGCATGAGGTAAGTTATTTTCCTACTACAAGGATCCCACTAAGAGGCAAACTCATGGGTAAATCAAATTTTTCTTTATAAAAAATATCTTTATGCACAAAAGATTGCTTTTTTTTTTAATATAGTTTAATTATTTTGTTAACAGGTAAAGGTAATGTAATGTTTGTTTTCTTGAAGTGAATTTCTGAATGTTAACTGGAATATTGGCATATAATGATTTTTTGTTGTTAGATTTGTTTTTTCAGAAGATTTTTGAATTTGCCATCATTTCTAACTACAACATTATTAAGTAAAGACTCAGTTTTTTCAATTTACCTCTTCATATAGTCAAATTAGTGTAAAAAAGTGATAAAATCCCTTATCTAGTATACTTTGGTTTCATCAATTATATATTTTTTCATGGAAATATTAAAACTCATTAGCAGTAGCATTTAAAATTTTTTTCTTTTGTGTGTACTAAGTGTTTTTGCATGCTGGGCGTATTTTTACAGCAGGATCGCCGGCTGGAACAAAAGTTCCGGTAGGGTCACTTGGGAGAGCAAGTATGATGTTGGAAGACCCGAAACTTGTAAGGACCCCAAGAACATCACTGACGAGGCGTTTCTGTGCACTTTTTTTTAAGTGTTTGACAACAATGTTAGATTTTGAAAATAAATTTTGAAAACTAATTACATCACATAGTTTTGAAACAAAGCACTCCTAATAGAAATAGAATGTTAAAATTTTTTCATTTTTTCTCTTCATTTAAAAACCAAAATATTAAATTGAATATAATTCTGAAGATACATAACATATTTAAAGGTTTAATGTAAAACTGAAATGTTTAACATTGGCAAATAATTCAACTGTAACTAAAATCATCCTCTGAATATCTTGTGTTTTTTCATATTTGTATTTTTACATACTGTTAGATTTTCTTTCATTTTCTCAGATATCTATATATGCTCTATCACTGATATTGAGCACACTTATATATATATATATATATATATATAAATTTTGTCCTAATGATGACTTAAGGTTGAAACAAGCTGAGAACATTAAAAAATAACTACAAAGAAATAATTCCTGTTTGTCTTATCACTTTTGTTCAATTCTTTCTTTCCCCCCAATATGTATGTTATTGTGTATGTGTGTGTGTGTATATATATATATATATATATATATATATATATATATATATATATATATATATATAATGATTTTAATTTTTTTTTTTTGCTAGGATACTCGTCGAAAGGAAGTTACCACAACTTTTAGCGGCAAGGAAAGTGTACGCGATGTCCAGTTCTGTCCACAGTCTGATGGTTATATTCGATTTGCTGCCGGACTGGAAAATGGTATTGTTCAGGTCAGTAGTATTTCTATGTATTCTACTTCATCTTTATTGTATTAACAATTCAATAGATATATTGTTATACAATGTTATAAACATCATCACGCTGAATAGAAGTTGACCATGTTGTATTCCCTGCAGTGGGGTAAGACTTTCCTACCTAAAAAAAATGCATATTATGAGTATGATAAAAAACTGGATCTGATAGTGAGGTTCCAGTTCTGGAGAATGTGGAGTACCCCTTTGTTGCTATTACTTCTAGGTATACTCTAGTCCTGAGTGGTAGTACCAGTTAGGGTCTCATACATAGGTCAAATAGATTTATTTAAAAGTTATTAGAATTTGATAGGAATACTTCATGCCATTTAACTTCAAATTATCTGTATTAAGAATAGTTACTTGAAGCTATAAATGTTTACAAAGGATTATTATTAGTTACTTGAAACCATAGAACTATGCAAACAAATGACTATTATTAAATTGAAGAAATTATTTGAAACTATGTAGTTATTAGTTTTAGGTAGGTATACTTGAAACCACACAACTATTTGCAAATTATTTGAATTATGTAGGAACATTTGATACAGAACTGTGCAAAAAATCTTAGTTACATCAAAACTGTAAATATAAATGGGCAATCAATACAATTTCACAACCTGTAGGCATGAAATAATGCTAGAAATGTTGTTAGATCAATCAAACCATGTGGAAATGTTTGATAGGGGGTGATAAGGTCATTTTAATTGAAGTAAGCAATGAGAAAGTGTGTGGTTTGAATTTTAGGAGTCAGGTTTTTGGGGTACTACAAAGTGGATGTTTTTTCTCTTTTTTTTTTTTTGTTTTTGTTTAATAATTCAGAAGCCTCTTTTCAGGGGCTTCAATATTTTCTTAAGATACAAAGGCTCTTCTATTACTCTCTGTGTTTGGAAACTCATGGAGAATGGCTGGCCTGAGTTGTGAATAAATGTGGGAACCAATCTGTAAATGTGTGTTTGTCGACTTCTATTGTCATCTAGTGACTAGCTCTTTGTCTCCTCAATACCTTTGTGATCGACCAACTTTTTTGTCTGAAATTCTAAGATGAATGGTTTTAATATTTCAGTAATTATTCAGGCTAACTAAAAACCTGGCCTACTTTTGAGATTAAAAGTTACATAAACTAACCATAAATTTACACTTTTTATAATGGCAAAAACACCGGTACAACAGTGAATTATATTTTTGTGAGGACTTTTAAGTTAACAAAAGAGGTTAATATTTAAGGTTACTTTGAATGTCAGTATAATATATTTATTGAGTCTTAATTTTCCACTGATTAAAAAAAATCATAAATTTGGTTTCTGGGTTAATACAACTATAGTATTTGTATATGTAAAGAGACTCCATACCTTCTCTTACTTATTTGCCCAATGACACACATAAATGGGCAAGAGAATCTATGAAGTCTGTTTAGTTTTATATATATATTTCTTGCATATACAGTTGCCAAACATAGACATCAACAGCTGTGAGGCTGACTAAGCCTTCATCAAATACTGACTTTGGGGTCAGGCATGGTTTCAAGACCAAAGCATCGTTACCACTAACCCACAATGCCTTGGACTTTTTTTTTCTGTCACATTGTGGGAATGCAAGATTAAAATGCAGCCTTATGTCATCCTTTGTATTCCTAATTTTCATGATAATGTCAATAATCCCATGTCTACAGCGCAACACATTAGCTGAATATTAATTTCAAAGTAACAGTCAATGTACAAATATATATATATTAATAAATATATATCAGTTTTTATATATATATATATTTAATAGCATGGATGCTTATCTGCGATCTCTGGTTTCATACTGTCTTATTATGACAATCATCTGCCAGATGATTGTCGTTAATAAGATGTCCTGAAACCTGCAGTCATAGATAAGCATCCATGCTATTGAATATATGTGGCATGATAATGAGCATTAATGTGTGTATGTATGTATGTATGTGTATATATATATATATATATATATATATATATATATACGTGGTGCATTCAATAAGTTTCCAGACTTTTTTCGTATTGGCATTTAAGATTGTCGTAGACTCTTGAAAATTCAGTATGTTATTGCTATACATCTTATGAGATGACTTCAGCTTCAAGTGAACAGCTACAGCAGCAATTGGAATACACTTACTAAAGCCTGATTGTTACTGTTGGTGAATTTCAAAAATGCAATCTTGACGTGAGGACACTTTAGAAGAACAATATGCAATAAAATTCTGTTTTAAATTTGGAAAAAAATGCCACAGAAACGTATGAAATGCTTCAGACTGCTTTTGTAGCATCTTACATTAATCGAGCATTCTATGGCCACCCATCCATGAACACACAAAGAGACCCACATATATATATATATATATATATATATACACACACACATTAATGCTTATTATCATGCCACATTCCTCCCTTCTTTACCCTTGTCATTTATTTACAATAAATTACATCACAAAGAAAAGATAAAATAGACATAACTGTTAACATGCAATGTGTTACATTATCTTCGTCACTCCTTCAACAAAAGCATGTGCAATGGAGGTTGCTCCACACAGTAACAAGACAAATAGCAATGTGGTGGGATGGCGTGTTCCTCAACTCCTCAAAATCAACCATAGGGAGGGCTTTTGACCACTCCCAACCATCTCTCAACTTGCTTTCTTCATCTCTCAGGAGTATCATTATCTCTGCAGTTAAGCCAAATGCTACATCAGGACTTAACAACTTCAGGGGCTTCAACATATCTGACTCTCATCCACTTGTTTCTACATTTCATCCCAGAGGACTTTTAAACACCTCTTTATTATTCCAATTTCAACCTAGGACTTGAACCACCTTCGCTTATTTTGCCTTCTTTTCCAACAATCTATCCAGGAGGACTTTAAACCACCTTCCATATTTCGTGTGACAACCAATCCACGAGGGCTTAATGGTTTCCTCTACCAACTCCCTGCAATTATGAGCTTCAGAGAAAAGTCAAAAAGAAAGATGCTACGGAAAATAATTATGATTGAAGTCCTTCCACTAATTCTTTTTTTAATCGGTGACTTATCACTTCTCTAGCATGAAAAAAGTATTATAAAACTTTTTAGAAGGGATGAGGAAAAAAAATTTCTTTAAAAACCTTTTGTTTATTAAAGGCAAAATAAATGTGGGAAGGGAGAGAAAAGTAAATTCTTCCCTTCCCTCCTAAAAAAAAAACAAGTGAGCAGCCATGGGGGGTGATGACAAACCAACACCCACAAAAATGAAATAGATTACTTATTTTGTCTACGAAGTATTTTTTTATATTTTAAAATTCTTTATGAATTAATTTTTTGAAGCCAGGTGCAGAGAATGAGGCTGGGGGATAAAGAGTGGATTCTTTACCTTTGTAGGTTTCCCTTTTTTCTTTTCTTTTTGTTAACACAAAAAATGTCTCTTCATGTATGAGAAATTTTTTTGTTTGTTTGATATGTCTCTCAACACATATTCATTTTTTTCTCTTCTTTTTCTGTTCACACATCTGAAGGTCTCTTAGGCGTATTTTTTTTCTCTCTGTTCATTCTTTGTTCCTTTCTCCTCCAATCATGTCCCTCTCCTTCCAGTTTTCCTTTTCTAGTTTTTTCACACACAAGTGTTGATATAAACATTTTCCTTTCTTTGTCCACAAGGTGCGTTCTTCCTTCTTCTCGTCCGCAGAATGAAAACTTTCGGATGCAGCAATTTCTCTCTCTCTCTTCATTCGACTGACCTCTTTCAGGGTGGATCCCTTGTCACAGGCACCAGTGTGAAACAATACCCAAATGGCCGGTTTTGTTAGCCTGGCCATTCATCTAGCAGTGTGGACCCTGTTGTTAATTTTTACACCCAGCAGCATAGTTGTACAAAAAAATCTTTAAAAAATAAAAAACAAACAACAGAGGGTGAAAGGAAGAAACAGACAAACAAAGATTTAGAACTGCAAATGCAGGAAGGTGAAGTTGGCATTTTAGCATTCTACGTTTGTTCGTGGCTACCAAAAATGCTGATCTTTAAAAAATAAAAAACAAACAACAGAGGGTGAAAGGAAGAAACAGACAAACAAAGATTTAGAACTGCAAATGCAGGAAGGTGAAGTTGGCATTTTAGCATTCTACGTTTGTTCGTGGCTACCAAAAATGCTGATCTTTAAAAAATAAAAAACAAACAACAGAGGGTGAAAGGAAGAAACAGACAAACAAAGATTTAGAACTGCAAATGCAGGAAGGTGAAGTTGGCATTTTAGCATTCTACGTTTGTTCGTGGCTACCAAAAATGCTGATCTTTAAAAAATAAAAAACAAACAACAGAGGGTGAAAGGAAGAAACAGACAAACAAAGATTTAGAACTGCAAATGCAGGAAGGTGAAGTTGGCATTTTAGCATTCTACGTTTGTTCGTGGCTACCAAAAATGCTGATTCATCTGGTCCGTGTCCTGGGCTTGACTCCAGAGTCTCACTCCTAACTGACGTACATCCTTCTCTTCCGGTTTTGTAGTTTTTTTTTGCAAGCCCAGCTCTGTGTGGACTTTGCACCAAAATAGACAAAGGAAGGTCTTCTGGACACTCTGGTGCCACTTCAAAGATACCGAAGATAAGATGCCCTCTTTGACCACCTATCCACAAACACACGGAGACCCACATATATTCATCCACATATATATATGAGGATCATTAAATAAGTTTCCTGACTTTTTTCATATTGATAGTACACACTAGTCTCCTTCGAAGTAATCTCCTCCAGCTGCAATGCACTTGTTGTACCGTTCCAACAACTACTGGAAGGCCCCATCAAAGTCCTCTTGCGTGAGCGTGTCAATGAGCTTCGTCACAGCCTCTTTCATTTCCTCAATTGTGTCATAATGACAGCCTCTGAGCTTAGGGAATAACCAAAGGTTACATAGGGAGGGTGATGAACTGTCTTGATGCCCATCTTGGTCAAATAGTCTGTGACAAGGATGGAGTTGTGGACTGGTGCATTGTCCTGGTGGAAATGCCACTGACCCGATTTAAAGAGTACTAGCCTCTTCTGACGGAATCTCTTTCTGAACTCTGTTAAAACCTCAACATAGTAACCCTAACCCTTTGGCCAATCAACTGTGGTGTATTGACTTCCTTACTCCTCCCACACCTCTCATCATCCCTCACAGACTCCCTGCCTTCCTTGAATCTCTTATGCCACTCAAAAACTGATGCTCGATTCATGCAAGATGCTACAAAAGCGGTCTGAAGCATTTCATACATTTCTGTGGCATTTTTTCCAAGTTTAAAACAGAATTTTATTGCATATCGTTCTTCTAAAGTGTCAGATTGCATTTTTGAAATTCACCAGCAGTGACAATCAGGCTTTAGTAGAGTGTATTCCAATTGCTGCTGTAGCTGTTCATTTGAAGCTGAAATCATAAAAATTGGTCAGTCATCTCATAAGATGTATAGCAATAACATAGTGAATTTTCAAGAGTCTACAACAATTTTAAATGCCCATACGAAAAAAGTCTGGAAACTTATCGTATGCACCTTGTAACTAGCCTGGGTACACAGTTGTCAAGAGCATTTCTGTTTCAAACTATTCAGTTTATTCAAGCAAACTGAACTGTTCTAAATAGAACTGATTATTAACATAAAGATTGATTTGACATTAATTAACCTACAAAGGTTGATATGCCATAAAACCCAACCAACTAACCAACCAACAGATATTGAGCACTCTCCAAATTATTCCACATTTAGTCTCCCACAAACCCACCAAATGAGATAGTGACACCCATACCTTGTTGTAATATATATATGTAACTGGGAGAAAACTCAAGTACAATTAAATTGTTATCAAAAATTTATTTTGGTGAAGAATGTAATCTTTGTCTATTCAGATGACACACATGCTTAATTTGAGGGTGAAAACAGTATATATATTTAAAATAAAATGTTCTGGTGAAAAGGAGGCAGCGGTCACATCGATACTGCTATATGGATGCACTACATGGACGCTAACAAAACGGCTGGAGAAGAAACTAGATGACAATTACACAAGAATGCTGCGTGCAATCCTGAACAAGTCCTGGCAGCAACACCCCACAAGACACCAACTGTACGGCCACCTGCCCCCTATCACGAAAACTATTCAAGTTAGACGAACCAGACATGCAGGACACTGCTGGAGAAGCAGAGATGAACTCATAAGAGATGTACTCTTATGGATCCCCACACATGGCCGCGCAAAAGCAGGACGACCAGCTCGAAGGTACATTCAGCAGCTATGTGAGGATACAGGTTGTTGTCCTGAAGACCTACCTAGGGCGATGAACGATAGAGAGGAGTGGCGAGAGAGGGTCAGGGATATCCGTGCTACCAGCACGATATGATGATGAGGATGATGATATTGTTCCATGGGGGAAATGTACTCTTGGTAGACTACATTCTCCAAGTTACATCGCCCGGCCAAGGAGCATTTGTCTTTTTTTTTTTTGACTGTTACAGGGTACTTTATCTGTCCTCTCATTATTCCTTTTAAATTCATCTATGGTTATTTTAGATTTTATACATCTTATTTGTACAAGAATAACTAATTTTAGGCATCTTTGTGGGGAATTGGAAATAAAGATTGTATAACCATAGACATTCTTTCCGCAGCTTAGGAACCAAACAGCCCTATCAAAATATTTTGGTACCTTAAGGATCATGCCCCCCCCCCGTTAAAATGGAAAATAGTTAGATAATCTTCGACCACAAATAGCTTCAATAGCAGATGTAACCTGTGCATTGGGGAAAAAACTAGTATAATTTTAAGGACCTAAGATGACTGCTAAATGCTCATAAAGAGCTGAAATTTTAATGTAGACATAAAGGTAAGTTTAGAATATTTTAGAATATCTTACTTAAGATATAACTGGATAAGGAATTTAGGTGATATTGATTAAAAAAACCATTTATTCCTGTAATTAATAGAATAACTAAGTGGGGGTTCAATGGTGCGAGGGGGGGGGGGCTTTTGAAGTTTTGGAGATTAGATCATATTTAGAATTTTAGAGTTATTTCCTTTCTAACTTTTTATGGTTAGAAAGCTGAGGTAACTGTTACTCCCATCACCACTCCATGAGATGTAGACAAAATAAACATAGTAGCAGTGCATTCATCAGAGACCCATGTAGATACTGAGGAGTTTTTGTGGAAGGATAGACAGCCTAAATAACACTTGTAAAAGGAGTAAATAGAAAAATAAATAATTGTAATTTACATTATGCTAAAATTCCGCTACTACATACCGAAACATACAAACCTAACACGTGTTCACCTTGAGTTGGGTTGGTTACTGGAACTCTCTTTTCCTGGGTTCTTAATATTTTTAATGTTCTGACTCCTTTTCCTTTTCCTTTTTGCCTGAACATTTTATATAATATGAATATATATATATATAATTTTTCCACCCTCAAATTAAGTGTGTATTATATTCTTCACCAAAATAAATTTATAATAACAATTTAACAATGATTGAGTTTTCTTCCAGTTACATTGTATACACTCTGTATGTTAGTTTTCTTATATAAACCGACAAAGGAATATATCACAGTAGCCATACATTGAGCACTCCCATAGATTTATGAAATCCCTCATATATTCTATGCATGAATAATCCACACCCATAATCTTTGGACGCTGACTGGATATTACTGATATATGACATTGTAAATAAGTGGTTGCTGGGTGTGAATATATGTTGTAAATAAAACAGCATCTGGAAGAGAGAAGAGTTGAGTAAACTAAAGGTTATGAGATGTGCTTTATTTGACACCATAGACTGAAAACAGTAATTTGCCAAAATCACCAGACTTCATCAAAATTTTTGTGAGAGCTGGTTTGGAATATCACCCACACTAGCAGAAGTGAGGGTTTGGTGTTCTGAGGACATCATTAAAAGTTGTCTTCTTTGTGATTGGAAACAGGAGCAAGATAAGCTGTAGTGTAGACTGAGAAAAAGAATCATCCAAAGATTCAAGAAGAGCTGGTTTCTATTAGAACAAAGAAAAACCTCTGAATCTACTTTGTACATTGTCTGTCATCTATTTCCATAAATTTTCATAGCTTATATAACTGAATGAAGGGAATAAATGATAGGTACTGCCATTCAGAAAAATTCAAACTCAAAGGTATTGTCTGTCTGTGAATTTTTTTCTTGAACGCCTTGTTTGATCAACAGTCAAACTTTAAAAACTATTTCCCAGATTGAATCATTTCCATACTCAGATAAACAAGGGATACCCAAGAAAAGCCAAAGGATACAGTAGCCGAAGTGTGTTACAACTAAAAACAATAAAGATGAGGATAACAGTAAAAAAAATCGCACACAAAATATTGCTCTAAGGTATTGGATGAAGACATGTTAGAATTAACAGAAGTTTCTTCTCGTCTAGATAATTTGTGACCATATTGGTCTATGGTGTTGGTACATGAAGGGTTAAAAGCAAAAAGTTGAGCGGCTCAATATGTTTGCCAAGAAGTGTAAAATTGAAAATTCTGGGAAAAAGAACTTTTTATAAAAACCTGAAAATGGGAATTGGAAGATGTTGAAAGGTGAAGAAGATTAAGTTGTTTATAAGCACAAGCGGAAATTGAGAAAGGAAAGATATTACTTAAAAAAATGAGTAATAATATTAAGATGATTCCCAAGCCTGGAAAAAGTTAAAATTAAGAAACTTGACAGTAAAAAGATAACTCTGTGACTAGCACTTGGTCACAGTGACATGTAAAAGCACCCCAGTTAAAAGATGGGACTCAGAAGCGCACAAAGAAATCTTTATTGATGGTAAGGAGGCCATCTGGCATTTAGTGAACACACTTCCACTAATGAGATGAGATAATTATCTGGAATTACTTTTCAGTGCCGATAGGGAATTATTAATTAGTCTGGGACGAAGGACCAGCCTTTTGCCTACTCGAAATTGAAACTAGTTCCATCAAAAGTGACAGTCCAACATATTTGGGCATAAGGAGAAGAATCTCTAGCCTGAAGTCATAAGTGGTAAAATGAGAAAGACTGTGCTGGTAGGAGGAAAGCTATCCTTCCATATTCTTCATCACGAGGGTAGTGAGAGGAAGAACTTTGTGAAAGTAGTGTAAAAAGGGGTTGGACCCTTTGTGATGACGAAAATTGAAACAAAGACATAACGGATGTCTGATGAGTTGAAAATGATGTAATGGAGATAACCCCTGCCACAGTCAGAACCTACCTCAGAATCTTGGCAAATATTATGTAAACGAGCTGATTTTTGAGCTCATTGCAGTACCAGCAGATCGAGCTCAGAGCAGTAGCAGATCAGGATTGCACTTTGAGCATTCGTGCTGCCAACTCACACCGCCAGTCTGCCGCCAGGACGAAGTTGCCGCTAAGAAGAACTCAACCCTCACAGTGGACAGCGTTATAAATTGACCTGAAAACCCTCGATCTATATCTACTAACCGGCCTCTGAAAATAATAATGTTTCTTCCCACTACAAGAGTAACCCTGTTGGCAAGGCTTAGAGAATACCAAATACATCCTCCGCACAGTGAGAGAGGGAGGGGTCTTAGACCCCACCTCTGATGTCCTGGGTATGACATTAAGCTGCATCTAGTTATGATGCTCCAAATTCTAGAACTGAGGAGTGTGGAGTGCACCTTCATTACCATTACTCCCTGGTCTACTCTGACTCAGAATAGAGTTAGAGTAGACCAGGGAGTAATGTTAGACCTGTTAAAGTCTCATCTATGGGTCAAGTACAGTTTTAAAATTATCTGTATCAGATAGGAATACTTGAAACAGTATAACTATGCAAATTATTTGTATTAGGAATTGTTACTTGAAGCTCTAATAGTTTACTAAGGATTATTATCATAAGTTACTTGAGACCATTTAACTGTGTGCAAATAAAGGATTATTTAATAGGGATAATTACTTGGACCACAAATTTGTGTATAGATTAGTATTAGATAGGAATACTTGATACCATATAATTGTGTGCAAATAAACCATATTAGATACAAATAATTACTTGAAACTATATAATTGTGTATAGATTATTAGTCTTAGAAACACTTAAAGGCATATAATTGTGTGCAAATAACTTGTATTTGATAAGAATACTTAATATAACTGGGCAAACAAATGATTAAAAGCAAATAAAGTAAAATATTTTAAAAATTTAATGGAATATTGAGGATATAGTTACTAGAATCATTTACAAATAAATCAAATTTCAGTGTTAAATAAGGAGTTGATATGTTGTTAAATAAACCAATACAAGATGGCCACTTGACTATGAGTGTTCAATTGTAGACAATGCAACAAACTTTCTATTTATAGTGGTATAGGTTTTTTAAGGAAAAATTAATTACTTTCCAAGGAAAGTGAAACATATATAGCATAAAAGTTATAACCATGGAAAAATGGACTTTTATGAACTGTGTTTAAATCTTGGATAAGAATCTTTGCCTTTCACTTCATACTAACACTTCCACTACTAGTAGGGCAGACTAAGTTGTTGAACCTTGTTAAGGTGACCAGTCTAAGAGAAGAAAAAATTCTGAATTCAAAACCAGAGGGAATAAGACAAGCTACTTCAACCCATAAAAAACCTATTTGCTACTGAAACTGAACCTCCATCACAAGTGAGGATTGGCTGCAGCCTATACATCTCAAGTACAGTATAGGATCCAGTGCATGCAAAAGTGATAAAAGGGCAAGTTTTATTCACTTCATTTTAAAATTTGAAATACAGGTCTCTTAGGTAGCTGGCAATGTTAGATTAAAATTTGACCACCAGCTTTTTTTCTACTTCCTGTTGAAGCACACTCCATGTATTTATGTTTTCAGTTATAGAGTTTCATCATGAATTATAATACCTAATATATTGATATATTAATTCTGTTTTGATTGCATGTTTTTATCACATATTCCTGTATTTTATCATAGGAATGGGATATCCGTTGTCCTGATAGGCCTGAAAGGGAAATCACCGCACACACAGGACCAGTGTTTACATTAGACTGGAATCCAATTGATAAGAACTGGCTTGCCACAGGTGGAAGGGACAGAGCTATTAAAGTAAGTATTAACTACCCCACTATTTTGTTATCAAAGAATTAAAAAAAACAATTTCAAACATGATTTTTTAAAGTAGATATCACTTCTGTGTGCTCAGTCTCAAATAGTTTGTTATAACTGTTAAAACTTTTAGATAATGTGCCTCTTAGTGAGGATTGAACCCTCTTCAGTAGCAGTAGTTTATGATCTTGGTTCACAGACTTTTTAGCTGTTTTCTGCCTTTGACTTTAGACAAAATCTATGTCCCAGATCTCTAACTCTCAGTGACTTAGAAAACCATATTCCAGCTAGACATTTATTTTTATAAATTTAAATCTAGCCTTCTTGGTTTTGCAATTTTTTTTTTACAATGATTTATATTCTGGAGATCTGTGAAGTGTAGAGTCACTGCTTTTTTGGCATTTCTCCCAGGTCCACTCTAATCTAGAGTGGTAGTACTTGTTAGGATTTCATCTAAGAGTCAAATCAGTTTAAAAATTATTATTAGATAGGAATACATGAAACCATATAACTGTATGCAAACAAATGATTATTATCAAATAGGAATTGTTACTTGAAACCATATAAGTTCTTGTATTAAATAGGAATACTTGAAGCTATATAATTGTATACAAATTATTAGTATTAAGAATAGTTGCTTGAAGTTATTATTGTTTACAAACTAAATTATTTTAAACCATATAATTGCTTTATAAAAAGAGACTGACTTTAGAATTAAATAACCCAACAAGGCTCAGCATGCTGTAAAATGAACCAACAATGAAAGGTAATAGCTTTCCTCTCTCTCTTTTTTTTAAACCACAAACTAGAAGTATACTTTGATGGTTAGCAGACATTAATGATCTCTTAATGATATTTTGAAAAATACAGAAATAAAGCACCATATGATATGAAGTTAAACACTGGAATATTATAAAAGGGGCATCATTATTTTCCCTGGTTTTCTATGATCTTATACCATCTTTTGACTTAACTGTATTCTATCATAAAAATGATCCTTGTTTTGTTTCACTGTATGATGGACTTTTGTATATTTTAGTTTTCTTTTATTGTATCCAGGTGTGGGACTTACCCTCACGCAAACCTGTCCACACTGTCCACACAATGGCCTCTGTAGCGAAATGCAAATGGCGGCCAGAACACAAACACTTAATTGCCAGCAGCTCCCTCCTTGTAGATTTTGCTGTCAATATCTGGGACATTCGGAGACCGTACATTCCTCTGGCTGCATTCAACAAACACAAAGATGTTGCTTCTGGTAAGATTGTGGAATTAAGATATTAAAAGAGTTAATGTTGATGAATTTGTGGGGATACCCACCCAGTAAGTTTTCTTTTAGCAAACTTTATTGATTATTTATTTTTTCAAATGTGTGATTACCGCTCCTTATTCTTTTTAATGTCTATTTTTTCATTTAATGAAAAAAATTGATATATTATTTATAATGCCTGAGTATATTTGAATATTATGAGATGATTGATTTGAAGATAAACTAACATTATGTAGATTGAAAAAAAAAACCTGAAATTATTATCAACTTATTTCTAGTGAAAATTTATTCAAACTACGTATGTATTTTTTGCTGTGTTTCCTTTATTCTTACTCATTTCTTTTCATCACTTACCTCCTTTCTATATCCCTGTCCAGTCTTTCCCATCCTTATCCTTCTTAATCTCCTCCCCTTCTTTCCTCTTCTGTCACCCTCTCTTCTTCCCTTTTATATTGTCCTTTTCACTCTCTCTACACCTCTCCTTCCTTTTTAAACCTGTTTCTTTTTAAAAAAGAAAAATATGTTTTAAAAAATTTGTATTTCAAAAGAAAAGAAAGAAAACTACCTATTTATTTTGTATCAGAAAACTTAACTATTTAAGTATTTATGAGTGTAGTTTCTAGAACATAATCCAAATTTTGAGTCAAGTCAATGTGCTAGATATAGAATAATTTTAAGGAAAAAATAAATGAATAGAATTTTAAAATCTTGTTTGTTTATTTTTTCTTTCAATTAATTTTGTTTTTTAATTGCCAAATAATTTGTTAGAATAGACAGCAGGTTATTTAAAAATATCTTTATGATTAAAATTTTCTATAGAACTTTGCTTTCTAAAATAGATTTATTAATTTAAGGTGTTATGAATTCTAAATAATTCAAATTTTATGAAATAATGTTTTTTAGAGTATAGACAGCAGAAAAATTAGCTGTAGAACAGATATATCTATATTTATCCTTCTAATCTGACAGTAAAGACTAGGATGTTGAAAGCTAGAATTAGATTGACATGAAGCAAGATATCTCTTAAATATATGTGTCTCCTAGAGATGGCAGATTTGAAGATTGAAAAAAACATACCCCAAAATTTAATTTATTTTTGTTTTAATTACTTTAACCCGCTCCTACTTTATCTTTTAGATGTGCCATTGTTAAATGCACCTCCACAACCAATTTTGCAGCCTGAAAACCATACTCTGTATTCTTTGTATGCCAGAATATTAGAAACATGACACTTTAGATTATAAATAATATAATTATAGTTTCATTAAAGGCAGGTACATTGTCCTGAGTATAATACTAAACATCTAGTGATGAGGCTGCAGTTCTGGAGCTCTGAGGAGTGTGGAGTACCCCTTCATTGACATTACTCCCAGGTCCACTTTGTACTGGAGTAATAGTACCTGTTAGGGCCCCATCTACTGGTCAGGTGAAAATTTGATAGGAATACTTGATAACACATGTGCAAATTATCTGTTTCAAGAATAGTTACTTAAAGCTATGATTGTTTGCAAATTATTATTAGTTATTTGAAACCATGTAATTGCTTGCAAATTATTTGGAATACTTGAAACAACTGATTATCATTAAATAGTAATTGTTATGTTAAAGCATATAATTAAATATAGAATTTTAGTATGGGATAGGAATACATGAAACTATTGAATTGTACAAATTATTTGTATTAGATAAGAATACTTGATATGGGCAAACAAATAATATAGACTAATAAAAAAAGTGCAATAGGACATTGAAAATATAGTTATGATTACAATCAAATATTTACAAATAAATCAAATTTTGTCATTAAATAACCCATAAGAGTTCATATACCATTACACAAATAAAGCAAAGCAAACCAAATAATTGATTGAAAATAAGCATTTTATCCTTCAGGAATTCTTTGGCGTAATGGCCCGAACATTCTTCTGAGCTGTGGCCGAGATGGATTTCTTCATCAAAACATCTTCAAAGAAGCTGAACGTCCCCTTGAGCAGGTCAATCGGGTCGGCGTTAATATCAGCATGAATGGTGAAGTTGCACAAGCTGTCTGTGAGAGATTGCTAAAACCCTTCCATGATCAAATTGTGGAACTACCAGAACAGACAGGTCGACATTTCTACAGTATGTTCTTTTTACTGCCTTATTGCTAAAATTGTGCATTCTTCTCTTAAAAACTTTCCTAGACACTCTCAGTAAAGGTTGAATATTTATCAGTTGGCTCATGACATTTGTTACTTTCAAAATTCCTGAATTTTAGATGTCATTTACTAAGTTTAGTTTGGCACAAGGCCAGAAGTTTGAGACTCCTATTGCGAATCAAACTCATTAACAATGATCTGCTAGCCAAGATTGTTGGCCAGTTGAATCCCTAGAACTGAAAAAAAAAGAACTTAGGCATTGAATAATCCAACAAAATTTGATATGCTGTTAAACCTACCAATTTATTTTTTTAATACTGTCCCTGATAATGGAATAAGCACACTGAGAGGATGTTCACCTTTTTTTTTTATTTACCAGTAAATAAATAACATAAGATGCGAAAGATTTAAATTAATACTTAGTTGCCTCTCCTCAAAGGTAAAGCTATAATCTTTATCAAAGTGGACCTAACTTTGCTGAATGCCAATTAATAGATCTTTGGTGGATACTCCATTTTAAAAATTTTCACTTGGGTTCTAATCAGGACTGCTGACCATGTCTTTTCTAAAAAGCTTTAATCCCTTTTATTCTGTGACAAGATGCATTATTGTCCTGAACAAATGACTTTATCATTACCAATCCAGTTTTCTATCGATAGAATGAGAAAATAATCCAGGATTTTAATGTGCATATATGCATTGATTGTTGAGGTAATTATTGCCATCTTCTCTTGTCACTTTAAATCACATGTAACACCATATCATAAATGACTTGGGAAATATGTTTTCTTCATGCAGTCTATTTTGTTTCATTTGTAAGTTCTAGCATAAATGCCCAGTGGTAGTACACCTGCCTCCATCAAACACTGGGGGGATTCTGTTTTCAATCTGCTGACCAATCTGCTTGGCTGGTTATGTCATTGGATGACATGATTTATCTGTTTATCTGCCCACATTATGTTTTTTGATCCAGACAGCCGATTAATCACTAATTGAAGTTGCCTGTCAATTAGTGGATGGATGAGACTACACAATTAAGAAAGTAAAAAAAAGATTGAATGCCAACAAACTGAACAGGATATGACTTTGTAACAATAATATTTAGTTTAAATAAGTTTGCTTTCTATGGTATAAGGCAATCCCAAGTGGCGGTTATGCTTGCCTTTCTCAGTCTCTGGATTCTATCTTCTCTCAGTTTTTTGATAGTCTAGTACAAGGTGATTTCAAGTAGCATATTATGTTCACTTTTTTCAGTCTCTGGCTTCTAGCTTCTCTCTGTTAGGGAATCTAGTAAAAGGTCGTTATTCAGAGTATCATGGTGTCTCTGAGCTGATTTGTGCTGATCCCTTCAAAGTATCATATTATCTTGATTTCTCTTCATTTCTTTAACTCTGTGAGTCTGGTACAGGGTCATTTCAACTCAAAGTATTGTGTTATTTCAGTTTCTCCTTGCTTCTCCACTCTAAGCAGTCTGGTGCAAAGCCATCTCAAGCTTTCTCTGTCTCTCTTAAAGAGTTGTATTATCTTAGGTTTTCTCTGCTTCTTCACCCTGGGCAGTCTGGCCTAAGGCCAGAGTAACATGAAGTCTAGTAATTGGCTTCTGCTGGTCTCCTCTGGTCTCTCAAATTATTGTCTAAGTTTTAGGCTTTTCTCTTCTCACGTTTTATAAGGCAAACTTTAGTAGTGGTTATGATATCTTTTATCTGGCATCTAGCTTTTCTCAGTTTCTTGATAGTTTGGTAAAAGGTGATTTCAAGCAGTATATTATGTTCACTTTTCTCAGTGTCTTGTTTCCAGCTTCTTAGTGTCAGGGAGTCTGGTAAAAGTTCTAGACTCAGAGTATCACGGAGTCTCTTAGCCATTTCACACTGGTCTTTATTGAGGGAGGAAATCCCTTTCTTATATGCATTTTCTTTCTTCTGTGAGGTAGTGGTTGGTGGATTGTAGTGAAATTGAAAGGCAGAACCCACAGACTGCTGCCTCCGATGAGCCAACTGGGGTTTGTTGTTCAAAGAGACGAGTGGCGTGCTGTATATGCAGACAGAACAGCTGATGTTTGCATGAATCCAGCAACCATCCATGGCTGGATAAAAAACAGGTGGTGAGCTGAACAAACAAGAGAAATGAAATGTGACAAAAAAGTTGTGTGAATTCATTTCATAGCAACACCAAAAGAAAGAAAGAAACAAGAAGTGACGAGCAAAATAGCCTATCTCAAAGTTCAAAACTAGCATGAATGTGTCTTGCATGTGGAGTACCAGAAGTATAGAAAAATGGAAGCATGAGCGTCCTTTGTAGGTCTTGTGTCTCGTCTCTGGTGGGACGGGGTTTGCGACATATGCAAATTTCGGTCAGCCAGAACTGGTATAAAAGAAGTAATCTCTGCATTTTGTATGACATTTGTTGCTTCACAGTAGGATTGTGCAACCCAGTGTATTGACGTGGCAAGTAAGAGAGAAAGAAAGAGTGAGACAGGACCACTGGCATGCAGTTTAAAGATTTCAAGTAAGAGAGAAAGAGAGACAAGACCAGTAGTGAGCAGTTAAAAGGTTTCATGGATCTATTGGTGATTTTCTCCTAATTTGATTTCGATAATTAATTCCACCTCTTTGACTTCCTGCACCTTCAAACCTTCAATACTCAATTTCCTTTCACTTCAACCTAAAGGAGCTGGTCTTTCTTCCTACTTCTTTAATACTTCATTTTAACCCATTCCTTCCACCCCAGCGATGTCAAGACTGGTTCAAATCATAACGGTAAACTAAAATTTTCCTCACTTGAATTTAGAAAAAAAAATGTTATCAAAAATTTTTCATTTCCAACTGACAATTGTACTCAGCTGCCTGGCTACTTCCTTGACCCCAGGATTAAATCCACCATCAATTTTGCTTGTTGGCAAACCATTAGAATAAACAACTTTCACATGATAATTTGTGTTGACAAAACAATCTTGCCTGGTTTTTTGCCTTTCAGTCCAAAAAAAACAAAAATTTTCCACGCTTCTTTCTTATCAAAACATGTTTTCAACTTGTTCCAATCTCATCAAAAGATAAAAGAATATCCTTGATTTGTTCTTTGGTTCTCCTTCTAAAATCTATTTCCATTAATTTTCACTTTTGCAATGTATTGACTTTATTTTTCTAAAATCCATTTTGATCAATTCTTATTTTTCTGGTTAATAAATTTATTCAGCTAGGTTCTCTAATCTATTGGGTTACACCTTGACCAGTACAGATTCTTGATCCATCACTGAATATCACTTTCATCCAATTGTCAACACATCATTATTGTTTCTCTTTATCTCATTTTCTTCTGTTTGTTTGTTAGTACTGGTTTTCCGTTTGACTTTTCTCGACATAAATCTAATTTCATTCAGCTAATTTCTTGGTTCTATCTCAAAAATTGACTCCTATTTCAACCCATTTTTCTTGCACATTTTCTATTTTCAAGATATATTGCATTGAGTTATCTGTCTTGACACATTGTGGTGTCTAGCAGTATGCTTTCCTTTTTTTTTAACCATCTGATTTCTTTTATATTTGCACCAAGTTTTAGACAGACCTGACTGTGAATAACCAACTTCTTTCATCAGACTCCACTGTGGATTGCCTTCTTGAATGAGTTTTATGATCATAAAACTCTTTAGTTTGAGCCATGTTTCCTTTCATTAAGTATGCCTAACAGGTTGTTTGCAGGAACAATATCTCAATTATTGACAGATTTGTATACCTAAGCTTCTGCTGGTATTTACTTTACGACTGTAAATGACAAGCTCATTCCATTATTTTTTCTTTAACATTGGGTTATTCTATAATGCTTTTCTCTTGTAAAAAAATTATATCATTAATCTAAATGATTTAATCTAGTTTAAGATATATTTTATGAAGCCAGAATGCTAAGCTATTAAATAAAAATGTTTTGCGATTTATTTGTTTATTTACTGCTAAATGAAAAAAAACCCAAAACAAAGTAGATATTCTCAAAGTGGGCCAATTCTATAACTGTTGCCAGGGGTAGTAGTAAGCTATAAACTAGCCAGGTGATTTTTGCCTAAATTTCTGTTATGAGAAGTTATCATTATGATGCACTGGTCTAGCCAAAACATTGTCTGGTTATAATATCTAATTTGGGGACATGTATTTATTGGGAGTTTATAAAAGAGATAATTTCAAAAATTTATCAAAAAAAATTAAAATATTGATATTCATGGTGCAGTTTTAACATATTAAAAAAAATTATGCAATTGACAATCCTATCTTTATTTTTACAATGCACAAGCATTTCTATACAGAAATTCAGATGTGTGTTATTTTGTTCTGGTCACTGAGATTTTGCAGCAACTGCTGTTTGTAAGAAATCCTTTTAAAATTTTTCTGTAAAATTTTCTGAACATTCAGGTGTAGAATTTGTAACTCCTGATCTGCCCTATCTATGGATTTCTTGTATGAATTAATAATGGATTGTCAAGTTGGTGGTGATTTCCCAAGATGCATTTGAAAATGCAGTTGTACTACAAAAGCCTTTATTATTAACTTAGTTTATTTGTGAAACTGTGTATTGTGAGCGTCAATATCTTAGATTAAAAAAAATTGCTTAATAGCAATTTCTTTTGTTGACACCCATGTATGTTGCCCTGTTGTGGTGAGGCTTACACACTGATTTCATCTCTGCAGAAGTAGGACCCTCCCCTCCAAAAAAAGAAGATGGTTATCCTGGTTATGAACCTAAACTGCATACAGTGGTGAGGCATCAGCTCTGGAGTTCTGGAAAGTGTGGAGTCTACCCCTTCATTGCCATTACTCCCAGGTTCACTCTGACTCAGAGTGGTAGAGCCAGTTAAGGTCCCATCGATGGGTTAAATAGATCTGTTGAAAATGATTTATATTATGAATACTAGAAAGCATTCATGTGTGAAAATTATTTGTATTAAGAATAGTTTCTATAATTCATTATAAATGATTATCATTAGACATTTGAAACCATGTAATTGCTTTCAAAAAAGTAAAAAAAAAACACACCTGATTTTGGCATTAAATAGCCTAACAAATTGATATGTTTAAAATCAACCAAGCCACACATATATACGAAGAGAATCCATTGAAGAAATCTAACAGTTTTAAAACTATGGCTAAGAATAGAGAGTATAAAACCTAAATTGTTGATATGAAAAGTCTGCAAATGAAATCAAATATTATGAAACGTTCATGAAGTATGGATTCTAAAATCATCTTGGTGGCAAATTTTTTTAAAATAACAATTTTAAGCATCTTTAGTGTTCATTAAATTACTTTTGTCTCCATTAATAAATTCATTTTTATCTTTAGAAATTAGTATGATTAGACAACTGGTCTATTGTATTACACATTTTTAAACAAAATGTTTTTCGTTTTCAGTTGATGATCCTTCAACTGGTCCAACCAATAATATATTACAAAATCTGGAGCCCTCTATGTGGGCCAATAGTAATCTCTTCTTGTTTACCTCTGATAATTCATATGTAAGTACACAATTTATTAGGTTACCATGTCTAATGTTTAACTAGTTGAAAGTCTGTTTTAACTATTTTGATTCAACCTATTTCTTTAAAAGCTGATAAACATAATATGCTGAGGTAGTACTAAATTTATTGTTTTAAAAAATTAGAGTTAATCATAATGTTATTGTCTTCAATAATGGATATGATTTTGAATTAAGCTGTATATATTATCATGTGCTGATTGCATGGAGGTCTCTGACTCTCTCTCACCATCCATCCCTATCATCCATCACTCTTGGCAGGTCTTCTTGGCTGCATCCACTGTCTGCACATAGTGTGTTTGTGTGTGCGCATATATATATATATATATATATATATAGTCATCCACAGACAGACTGTTTCATTGTATCACAACTCTTCAGTGTTGCTAGACATGAAGGACGCTTCAAGCTGGGATTGAAACCTGTCTAACTTTATGCTAGACTTAGTATCTTACCACTCATCCATTCAGGCGACCTATGTCAGCTTGGGAATTATAGCGCATTATGTATTAGCCTACGTTTGGTTACATTTTGTACTACTGGATGCCAGAGTGCTCAATTCATTAGAAAAACTTTGCATTATGCAGGTGGCAGCCATTAATTCCTGCGCCAAAATGCTCAACCCACGAGAGGCGAGTGTATATATTGTTATCCACAGTCTGTTTTGTTGGATCACAACTCTTCAGTGTTGCTAGACACACCGGACACTTCAAGCTGAGATCAAAACCCGCCTAACTTTATGCTAGACTTAGTATCTTCCTTCCACTTCATTCTTATTCTCTGTAAGATTTCTGCTTCCATGTCAAAACTCTGTGTGCCAGTCTCTTCAATAGCACTGTTGTGTCTGCAATGTTATATATGCAAGGGAAACGTAGGCGACCACAAAGAAGAAATAACTAACTAGTTACAACTATGTGCTATGAAAAGATCCATGCTAAGAATATCATTGCATGATAAAACAAGATAATTTGGGATTGGAACAGAGTAATGAAAGCAAAAATTCTGTTGAGTTGTCCATATTACAAGGTGGACCAGTGTAGATCTAGAATGAAATAAAGATGCATAATAGCCAGTGGTGTGGAAAACATGGCCCAATTCCTCAAGAGTGTTGTCTAGACATCTATATAGAAATATCTGACTTGATTATAGAAGTTGCTCAGCTGTGCATGTGTCTGTATTCAAATTTTTTAAGATCAAAAAATTTATAATGCTTGTCTTTAAATTTTTTATCCTTTGCAGAAATGTAAGACCCCAACTCCCTTAAAAAAAGGGGTATTCTGGCTATGGCAATAAACTGCATCTGGTGGTGAGGCTCCAGTTTTAAAACTTCAGGGAGCGTTGAATACCCTTTCATTGTCATTACTCTAGGTCTACTTTGACCTGGAGTGGTGGTACCTACTAGGGTTCCATCTATGAGTCAAATAAATCTGATTTCTTATTATTTGTATTAGATAGGAATTCTTTAAACAACATAATTGCATAAACAAATCATTATTAAATATATTAATGTTAGATATGAATACTTGAAAACATTTAATGACATGCATATTATTTCAATTAAAAAGTTACTTGAAGCTACAATTATTATTACTAAGGATAATTAGATACTTGAAACCATATAATTGCTTGCAAATTATTGGTGTTAGATTGGAATACTTGAAACAATGTAACTTAAAAATTATTATTAAATAGGAATAATTAGTTTAAATCATTTTGCTAGTGTAAAAATTACTTGAATGAAGAATAATTAATACCATTTAAATTGTGTATAAATGTCAATATTAGATTGGAATACTTGAAACTATAAAACTGAAAACATGATCATTTACAAAAAAATTAAATTTCAGTCTTAAATAACCCAGGAGTTGATATGCTATTAAACAAACCAACTGACATCAGATGATGAGGGAGTCATTTTGAATTATTCTTTGGTAGGATCAAAAGAAAGGGATACTCGAGAAAAATATGAAAATCATTAATTCAAATTGATGTGTATATTTTTGCAAGCTTTGGCTGGTTTTCTTAGTGTGTTATTCATGCAGAATAATATCTGAAGGTTGCTTTGTGAAAAAAAATTTTTTTCTTTATTTCTTCTAGGATCTTTCAGTGGATTGGTTTGTTAAATCTGCCAAAATGTATTGGCTCAGTGGGAAATCATTTGAAGAAATCTGTGATCATAATGCTTCAATTGCTCAAAAGCTCAACAGAAAACAGGTAAATGAATGACTTGTCTGAAATAATTAGGAATAATTAAATGGTTAATTTGCAATGGTTGGAAGATTTTCTTATACTTATCAAATTTATACACATATCATCATCACCATGATGTCGTGCCACTAGCACGGATATCCCTGACCCTCTCTCATCACTTTTCCCTATTTTTTATCACCTCAGGCAGATCTTCAGGGCTACATCCTGTATCCTCACATAGCTGCTGTATGTATGTTCTAGCTGGTTGTCCTGCTTTAGCTTGGCCATGGACCCCCACATAAAAATATACAGTCAACGACAAAATTTGAATATTTCATTCATCTATAAGAATTTAATGCCTGCATGATGCTAGGTTTTTATTGGTTAATAAGCACAAATATATATATATATATATATAAAAAAACTCAGTTTTTAAAACGAGATGTTCATGTGGTGTAATGGTTACAGCGCTGGACTGCGAAATCGTGATAAGCAAGTTTGAACCTTAATCACGCTATTATCTTCCCTTTTGGACAAATATCCTTGGGAAAGGT